>CAIGRS010026682.1:0-11789 GCA_903798395.1 Fraxinus floribunda
TACTATATTGCAAAACTTGACACCGTACACTTGCGGTATAGTTCACGTTGCATAAAACACGTGACATGAACGCAAATGACAAGGCACCTCAGCCTCAGGCCACCACCCCGACCAAAGGGAAGAAGAGACCTCGAGTCTCAAAGCGAGATGAACTAGCAAGGGGACCTCATGAAAATTCTCAGCCTAGACAAAGTGATTCAGCCCGAGGTCGGGACGTCAGCCGACCTTATTGCCTAGAGAGCTTCATCCTCATAGTACCCCTGAGGTCGCAGACCTCGAGGATGACTGCATTCCTTTAGTTTCCTCGGTCATCAAAGACTTCGAGCTCTACCACCTGGTACCGAGCATTGTAGCAAAATATCGAGGAGATGTGGGGTTCGACGAGGGGATGAAGTCATCGAGTTTCTCACTTTGAAGGTAAAAAGTTTAGATTATGCTTTGAATTTAGTTCATGTATTTATCTCGATGTGAACACATGTTCATTCCTCTGATAGACCCTGAGCGTTGGCCGAGGCCTTTCATTGCAAGGGATGGATGAGTCCCATAAAATGGCTAGGCTCGTGCAAGCTGTCGAGCTCAGGGATAAAAAATTGGCTGATTTTAAAGCTGAGCGCGAGGCCATTTTGAAAGAGCACGATGACGCCAGAAATGAGCTACAAAGCTCGGGATGAAATTAGTGATGCAAAGGACGAGGCTGAGGAAGCTAAGTTGGAGCTCAAACGTGCATGTAAAGAACATGACACCAAGTTAGCCGAGGCCAGGGAGCAAGCATTAGAAAAATTTCGAATGTCTGAGGAATGTGACAGGCTGAAGGCTGAGTATGCTTTATGAGCATACATTTCGCGCCTTTAAAAAGGCTAGAGCTTATCTTTGAGCCAACCTTCCCAATGTTCAGCCTGATTACTTGAAGTCAGTACCCGGTATGGTAGAAAGTCTCATTCTTTCAGATACCGAAGAGGCTGGCAAGGACAACGATAACGACGATGAGGTCGATGTGGTAATGTCTAGCCCAACTCCCGATCATGACGATGTAGACTAGGCAATGCCCTGACCCCTATGTTTTGACAAATTGTAAATCTTCGTTTTTGCAAAGTACATTGCCCGATGGCTTTTAATTTTTCCAAGTACCTTGCTCGAAGTATATTTTCGTATGTGTTTGTCTCAATCATTTTATTGTTAACTAGACGACCGATTTAGTATTTAGGCTCGATGTAAGACCTAAGAAAATTAGACACAGTGCTAAACTTGACGTTAAGTTCGAGTCAAAATACTAAGGACTGAACTCGAGATGTGAGGTTGTGCCTATAATCGAGGCTTTAGCTTGACATCAACATAATTAATTAACTTTTTTGACAAAGTCTTTAGCTTGACATCAACATATTTAATTAACTTTTTTAACAAAGTCTTGGGCTCAATGTCAACATAATTAATTAACTTTTTGACAATCTTGGGCTCGATGTCAACACAATTAATTAACTTTTTTGATAAAGTTTTGGGCTCGACGTCAAGTTCAAATCTGATGGGAAAGTGACTAACGATGTATTTGTACCAGGATTTAGCGATGACACACTCAAGGACTCAATCATCCTAAGGACTTCCGAATCCAAGATTGTATTTTAGAATGATCGTGCTCGAGTATTCTTGAAAATGATGCATGCTCGTGACAGGTCTTTAAAGAACATGCTCGGTGCATGTCTTCATGGTGTCTGCTCATGATAGGTCTTCGAGGTACCTGCTCATGACAAATCTTTAAAGAGCATGCTCGTGTCATGTCTTTGTAGTGCCAGCTCGTGACAGGTCTTTAAAAAGCATGCTCGTGGCATGTCTTCGTAGTGTCTGCTCGTGACAGGTCTTTAAAATGCATACTCGTAGCACGTCTTCAAGACATTCACTTGGATAAAAACTTTGTTGCGTCTTACCCAATTGCTACTTTATATAACTTTCTTATACTCGAAAACAAGTGTGGGCTTGCAGAACTTAACTAATAAACTACTAAAAAAATGTGTGGGGGCGTGCAAGTCCGAAAAAAAAAATGAAGCAAAAAAAAGTGCATGGGCATAAAAGCCCAAAATAAAATAAAAAATAAAACTAACTAAACCAAATAGACAAGGTGAGGACTACTACTTGTAATAAATTTCGAGATTGTTTGCACCTTAAGGACTTGGCAACGGTCTTCCAGACATATCCCTCAACATGTATGCTCCTCCTCGAACTTGCCTAATGACCTCATAGGGTCCTCTTATGCTGGGTCAAGCTTTCCCTGGGTATGACCAGCGACCTTTACCCTTCAGAGCACTAGATCCCCAGCCTTAAATCTCCTGTGTCTGACCTTATTATTAAAATATATGGTCGTCCTATTTGAAAGGAGCTGACTCGTAGGGCAGCTTGGTCTCCTCAAGGAGGTTAAGATGTTCCATAGTGTGATCCCCGATACTTTGTTCTAAACACCTCATTATGGGTATGCTAACCTCTATTGGGATTGTGGCATCTAACCCAAAAGCTAACATGAATGGGGTCTCACCTGTTGCTATTTTATGCGAAGTCGTGTAAGTCCATAATATGGAGGCTAATTCATTAGGCCAGTTACCATGAGTACCCTCAATTCTAGTGTGAATGTCTTATAATATAATTTGGTTAGTTACTTCGACAATGCTATTGCTCTAAGGGTGTGAGACCGATGTTAGTCGATGATCTATCTTGAGGTTGGTGCAAAAATTCTTGACCTGTACATTATCAAATCGCCTCCCGTTGTCAGTTATGAGCACTTTGGGTATCCCGGATCTGCACACAATAGACTTCTAGACGAATGACCTTAGCTTGGGCTCTAAGATAGTTTTTAGAGGTTCTGCTTCTGTCCACTTAGTAAAATATTCTACCGCCACAGCAACAAACTTTAATTGTCCTCTTGCTATTGGAAAAGGCCCGAGGATGTCAACTAACCATTGTTCGAAAGGGGCCGAATAGTGTATGTTGGTGAGCTCTTCAATAGGAGTATGAATGACATTCCCGAGCCTCTGGCACTTATCACATCTTCTCACATAGTATGAGGCATATTTCTTCATGGTTGACCAATAGTACTCGTATCTTATAAGCTTGAAGTCCATAGCTCGTGCTCCTTGATGATTACCACATATTCCTCCGTAAACTTCTGCCGAAGCATGTGCTAATTCAGAGGCCTGAGATATCTGAGAATGGAAGTGTAAAGTTTCTGCGGAAAAAAGGACTCCTTGGATCATGCAGTATCTTGGTGCTCTAGATCGGACGCTTCTAGCTTCTTTTGGATCCTTGAGGAGGTTCCCATTAGTTATGAATTCAACTATGGGGTCCATCCATGAGGGTTCATTATCGATGTCCATGACGTTTAGTTCCTCGCCTATGCTTGGTTCTGTCAAAATTTTGATGTGGACTGTCTTGTCAAGTCCATCTACTCCCATGAAAACAAGTCTTGACAATGCATCCACCTTACCATTATCGACTCGAGCAATCTTCAGAATTTCCTAATCCTTTAATCGCCTCTAAAGATAATGTACTTTCAAATCGTATAAGCTCATTTTCTCATCCTTTCTTTCGAATGACCCCTTGATCTGCCCGACCACAAGTTTTGAATCGCTAAAGAGCTTGATGTGCTCAATTCCCAAGCTATTGGCAAGCTCAAGAGCAATGATGACAGCCTTATACTCTGCCTCATTGTTGGTTGCTTCAAATTCGAATATGAGCACACACTGAATTTCAATCAGCTTATCTGGACTACTAATTATGATCCCAACACCCGAGCCCGAGGAGTTTGATGCCCCATCAATGAATATTTCTCAGGTGTTCTCCTTAGTGATCGAGATATCCTCTGGTCCTCGAGGCCTCGGTGTGAGCTTTGGAATGAAGTCCGCTAATACTTGTCCTTTAATAGAAGGTCGGAGCTTGAACTCTATATCAAATTCACCAAGTTCAATTGCCCACTTCAACAATCTTCCCGAAACATTAGGTTTTGAAGTATCTGTCTGAGTGGCTAGTTTGTGAGCACCACGATTGGATGTGACTGAAAATACTGTCGTAGTTTTTGTGGCACCAGGACCAGGGCAAGGGCGAGTTGTTCTGCCAATGTATATCTTGTTTCTGCGTCAAGCAATACCTTGCTCACAAAATAGATAGGTTGTTGAGCCTTCTTAACCTTCTTGACCAGTACGCCGCTTACTGCATTTTGAGATACGGCCAGGTATAAGTAAAATAGTTTCAATATTAAGCAAAATTTGGTCAAGACTTCCATTGGGCTCGCATGATCTTGTAAGATTTCTGAAATAATCGTGAATGTTAAATGAGAACTTTGATTAAACTAAATAGGTATGCTTTACATATGATAAGGAGTTTTATGTAATCGTAAAGTTTCTAGTACTATTAGTTCCCAAAAGAGTTTATGTTTCATTCTGATCCTCAAACAATCAAATCGAAGATCAAGATCTAGTAAAGTGGTAAGAGCGAAAACTTACCAACTCAACTGATATAGGTTTGAGTCTCGTTTGGGATGGGAGGGCGAATTTCAAAAATAAAAAGGTCAAACCTTCCAACAGTTGATTTTCAAACTTTGTTTGAGCCACAAGTATATTAACTAACCGAGTTAAATTTTTTCAAGGATACACTTTCGTTCTTAAACATCGTTGTGATGTAGAAAATGATGTTGATGTTCTTTAGTTGTGTTGCTAATGCCTTTGAATCTGCAACTAAAAAAATAGTTGGTTTTGAGCACACAAAAGGATAAGATATTGTCCTGATTCTTGCTTGCTAACGCCCAAAATAAACGATGTAAACAAGATGATCAAACCTTTAGAACTCAATTCAAAGTGACATCCGGACACGAGAAAGATGTGGCTGGTTTTGGATTTCGAGAAGCAATGTCAACTGCAAATCGGAATTTGGACAAAACAGTTGGCTGGAAAATGGTGCGGTGATATAAAATGAGTTTCTGTTGAAAAATGGACCAAATTATAGATTAAAAAAAAAATCCCCACCAAAAGAAGACATTTGCAATCTCTAGTGCTAAATTAATTAGTTCGTACAGATACGAAAAACAAGGAAACCCATATTTTACAGAGCTCAAAGAGCAAACTAGTACTGCATACCAACAAAAACACAGTGACACGTAATCCATACTTCAGCAACTAATTCCCTTACCATAGCTTTACCTAAACCTGGCCTTCTTAGGGAGGGTGCCATTTGGTCTGCCAGTGGGTCGTCTATCAGGAGGAGCCCGAGCTTTCCCAAAAGCTTTCATTTTCCTTCTTTTTCTGTCTTCCTCGCTGTCCGATTCATTCCCTTTCTCTCTATCTGCATTGCTAGCTTCCCTTTCCAACTCCTCCCAGGTTTTTCCTTCATCTTCCTCCGAGCCTTCCTCGGAATCATCTTCTTCATCGTCCTCCGACTCCACCAGTGACTCACTGTCATCGTCTTCATCCTCTGATGCAGACTCAGATTGTACATCTGAAGGCACGTATCCTTGATCTGACTCCTGTGAATGCCCAGAATCTGAATCACTAGCCTCCAAGTTCAAAAATTCCCATCCACCATCCTCTATGAACTGTTCGGGATCATCAGTGATTGTCTTTAAAATCTGCCTCCAGTTAAGATTTAGCCTGCTCTCGTAGTACTTCAGGTCAGTTGTATCCAGCCACTCCTTGATGCCATCTAGTGACGATGTAGGAATTGAATCAATCCTCATTACGTCTCTCTTGAAGTCCTTGAATACAATTGTCATGTCAAAATTCTTCTGTCCAAGACCAACTCTCTCCAAATTGACTATCTCAATCTCATTGAGGGTAATTACTACAAAGGGTGTCTCTATGAGCTCCACAAGGCAGCTCGATGTAGGGACTATGAACGCTGACGACTTGTGTGGCACCCCATGGAAGCCAAGCTCTCTCAGGGGCTGATCAAACTCCAAATCAAATGCTTTAAATTGAGGTTGCCCCCAGAGATCATTGACTCTGTTCACAAAGTTTTGAAAATCCATATTAATTTTGTTTTTCCGATCCCTTTCCCGTTGTTCTTCCTCAATCTCATCAGGGTCATAGGCAGATCTCTTTCCACCTCCAATTGTCTGCACCACATCCATTACTTCAACATAAAACTGAACATCCTTGGTTTTCTTGTTTCCCACCATTATGTGGTTGTGCAGATGGAAGTGCAGAAGAGTAATCATTTCCTTCTCTGCAGGCTGGAAGAATGCATGCTTGATGTTACCGAACATGATGTCCACACGTTCATCTGGCCTTGAAGTTCCATAACGAAATCCGTTCGCATGTGCTTCCAGGGTACCAGGAAGCTTTCTTCCACGGCCACCAAACACCGGGCGGATCCATGAGTCAGACAACCTAATCGGTTTAAATTTGGCGCCACTAAGTTGAAGTTTTTCCTGGGTGACCAAAGTTGCCCTCTCTGCTTTCTCTGATTCTCGTGATGCAACCTGCCTTCGAAGGGTTTTAATAAGTTGTACAACTTCACTTATGTGCCTCGGGTCCTTTGAGTGAAATGAAACTTCTTTAACATAAATAGCCTCTTGAAATTTCAGTAAGCTGGAGTCCTGTGGAGTGAATGGAGCACCAGGAACATTAAAGATTATACGGATATAGCATGTACGACTAGTATCCTGCTGACTAGACACACTCTTCACAGTAGCAATGTGGAAAGGAACCATGACCCCGTATATAGGCAAAAGAATGGCCTCATGTTTCTGGTCAACCTGAATCATAAAATCTCTTGGAGGAGGTATATCATTGACATTCTTATATGCAATCAATTCACCAGAGGGTTTCACCACACCACGACTTGTCCCCTCGGAGCCACCACCTGCAAGTCTTCTAGCAGTTTCTTCGTTCTTTTGGCGAGCCAGAGCTGCTTGATGCTGCCTCCTTAACTCCTCCTTCGATACCTCGTGATTAACTGATCGGAGGGTTGCCTTAGATAAGATTGGCACAGAACCACTAGGCTTATCTTTGACTTTAGGTTGCTGTTCTTCTTCATCGTCATCTTCATTAAACGAGTAAGCTACATCCTTTAAAGCTTTTGAACTTGAAGAAGTAACAACTTCAGCAGAAGTTTCACTAATGATAACAGTGTCAGCAAGCAAAACAGAAAATTTTTGGGTTTTAGGGTTCTTTGTCTCTGATTGTAAATTCTGAAACCCAAGAGACACATTAAAGACCATGCCTTGCTTCAACGTCCGGTCATTCTTGCCATTAAGACTGAGCCCTGATTCACGAAACTCAAGGCCTATTCCAGTTCCTGCAGATTTTGTTAAGTGGGGAACCAATTCAGGTGCCTCCTTTTCAACCACAGAAAAAGCTGCTAGATAGGCATCACCAGCCTTATTTCCAGGCTTCAAAGCAGCGATTGCTGCATCATGGGCCTTGAGGAGGACTTCATAAGCCTTGCTCTGCACAGGGCTGGCATCAATTAGAAAAGTCCGAGCTATATTTGAGCAGTAGCTGCTGTAACGGGACCCTATTGCACATATGATCACACTAGTTGAATCATAGAATAGATTGTCGTTGTTGCTTGATGCACTTGGTTTCAGATCAAACTCTCCACCACTTTGAAAAATAGGTGGATAGCAGATATCGACATTATCTGCTTTCAGCTTGACCTTTATCCTTGCAGGTTCGAGTATGACCTTTTCAGTATCATCCATTAAGGAAGAATGAGATACCTTCTTCTCTTCATCAATGACCTTCTCCAATTTTGGGACCACAAACAGTTTCATCACTGAAGAAGTCAAATAAGCAGCCTTTTTCACATTAGTAATTTCAGCAGCATCTTTTACAGCAAACAGATCTGAGAAACCATTTGTTACATCATTGAGCTGAAAGTTCGCAGTCTTTAACTTCTCGTCCCACTTCTCCAAAAGGTTACCTTCAGGCGCCTCTCTTGCAATGTAACCAACAAGAGGCATATCGAGACCATCCAACCTCGACTGTGCACGCACAGCATGAAATATATCATCCATTGATGCTGTTCCATCATTATTTTTAGCCTTAGCATGCATTACAACTTCCACCCCCACAGCATCCTGCGCAGATTTTTTCACAATATCAAGTAATGATATCTTCTTCTGGCTACACAGGAAATGGATCTGCTTCTTCATGAACACCATAATTGTGTCCGGGAACTCATAACCAACCAACCATACATTTAATGCCGATGACTTCAAGTACCTCAAATCCTCTGACGGAGGAGGAGTTGCTATTGCAATAACCTCAGATGAACCCCATAAATCATCCTTGTACTCAGTCCAATGCGAGTACAGGAATTTTAACCTTTTACTGAAGTTTTCAAGGTTTATCGTGTATGCATTTGCTGAACTTCCTGATGCCTTCGTATTGCTAGTTTTGACATGGTTATTTTGACGATCAGCCATTGAAAATGAGACAATAATTTAGGCCCTTGATCCTCAAAAAGGTGCAAAATTTAGTCGGCTGATTGATTGGATAAACTGTGAGAAAGAATAAACAATCGTAAGTTTCTTCCTCACTTTTTTTATTGCATACTGAGAAAAATCCACCTGGATAAAGTACTTTCTAATTGGAATTAATAATCTGCAATCATCATAAATCAAAAAAACACAGTAACAGAAAATACTCACGTTATAGATCTACAATTCTTAGTCCTGCAATCAAATCATTTCTACGGTGATTTATAATCATATTCAAAAATTAAAAACATATAATTTTCACCGCAATTAAAATTAAGAAGAAAATCTAAACATTTAAAAATCCAGGATTTTCACTTTTTTCCTAAAAAAACAACTTGATAAGAAGCGCCAACATAAAAATAATAAAAAATAATAATAATAATTATATATACGACGAAAAAACTCACAATAGATTGCTCTGCTTACAGCTTCAGATTCTTTACCATCTGATTCAGGAAATAAAATCAAATCATCAATTTAATTTCGATTTTACCTCAAAATCAATAGACATTTACGATTTAGCAAAGAAAAAAAAATTAAGAAAGAACATCTGAATAAAGCTTACATGACTGAAGATCGATCAGCGATTACCAGATCGATGAAGTATAATCGCGAGGTCAATTATGGCAAAACCATGATTAGTTAAGTGATTAACCAGAGATCAGTGGATGATAGATATTTTTGTCAACAAAGGGAAGATTGAATTTCTGGGCATTCGTCCCTGCGTTTATAAAAATACTTGGATAATTGGGGTGAGAGCCACTCACTTACACATTTATTTCACGTTGGTTATCCAACTTCAATTTAACTTGTATCGTTTTCAAAATTAGACAAATCGATCTACCTCAAGGTCACATAATTTGTAACTTATCTTATGGGAATTCTAATCCAACTTAGTTTTTTCAACTCAATATTNACTTACACATTTATTTCACGTTGGTTATCCAACTTCAATTTAACTTGTATCGTTTTCAAAATTAGACAAATCGATCTACCTCAAGGTCACATAATTTGTAACTTATCTTATGGGAATTCTAATCCAACTTAGTTTTTTCAACTCAATATTTTTTTGCGCTAACGTTGCTAGATTTTTTTGGTACTAGAAATTGATGTTGCTATATTTCATATTTTTATTTGATTAATTCTATTAACCAGATCACAAATTTAACTTCAATAGCACGTTAGACCATTCTGCTAACCAAGTCATGAATTCCGTTAGTTTTAATAATAGTTATAGATATAGTAGAAAAATCGAAATAAAAATATAAAGTGAGTGATCTAATTGAAATAAAGATATAAATTAATGGTTAAATCGAAGCAAATTAAAGTTGAGTAACTAAAATGAACTTACCTATAAATTTGGTGCCCTCCAGTGAAATTCTCTCTTGGATAATTACTCAAAGTCCCCTCCGTACCGGATGAAAATTACGGAAATATACAAGGGTCGATCCTCCTGTTATCTTTTGCAGTAAATTTGATCCCTTTTGATATTATTTCAAGAGTAGAGCTATGTGCTCTTTATTTTTTAGAAATTGTGAAAATGATGTATGAAAAATTTATTATATGTAGGGCACGGATTATTTATTCTTGTAGTATGATTTTATTTCTTATTTATACTACTTATTTATTTTTAAAAGTTTTTTATTACTTTTTGTTACGTCTTACCACCGAGACTCAAGTCAAAACGCCACGTAGCAATTCACATGAAAAAAAAAAGTCACCAAAGAGTCGATTGGTCAAATTTTAAGAGATAAATTGAACGATTGAAGCTATTGTGTTGAATCACGTCTAAATGGCCAAAGCAAGTGAATCCGAAGCGTTTTCTATTAAGCCGAAGTGCTACCTAAAGAGGTCAAAGAAGACGGTGAAGCTCTTCACACAAAAGACCGATACAAAGCTTCTTGCAATCGAAGCCTTAGTTCATCCGAAGCTCCCAAACCTAAAGCTAACTCTTAAAAGATTAATAGATAATTTTTAGGAATAATTGATATAACGTTTGTAATAAAGAATATCAGGTGTGTCACCCTAATGTATAAGGTGGATGACCCGGCTGTCAATGTATTTATTGTATAATAGATAGTGATGTGAAATCTTAGTCAAGAAAATGAGACCACGTAATTCTAATCTAACGGACACCACGTCGGCCAAAATACTATAAATATGAAGTATTTGTAAATGAGCAAAGATTTGGGGAAAATCTAAAAAGAAAAATACAAAATAACCTTGTAAGCTTCTTTTTCAACACACGTTGAAGAGGAAAAATTCTCCATATATCATCTTGCTTGTTCCATATTCATGAACTTAATCTCTAGCGGATAATCATAGATATTTGATCGGTGATTGTTGTTAGCACAATCATTTTTTGTTTCACCCGTCGATGCTCAAACGATTGTGTCACACTTCGTGAAGCATTTCCCACGTTCACATTTTCATCGCTTCCTTCTGGTACTCTGGACAAAACGTGTGAATTTGCATGTGTTAATGTGAGTGGGCTCGATTATGGTGTTGTAAAAACCACCCCCTAACAAATTTTTTTTATATATACATACAAGTCCACGCATTACATAAATAATCATGCCTAGATTTAGGGACTATCGTTACGCCTCTCTACCAAGGCTCAAGTCAAAATGTCACGTGGCAATCCACGTGGAAAGAAAAGTCAGCAAAAAGTCGATTTGTTAAATTTTAAGAGATAAATTGAATGATTGAAGCTATTGTGCCCAAGCACATAAATCCAAAGTGCTTCATGTTAAGCCGAAGTGCTACCTAAAGAGGTAAGAGAAGACGACGAAACTCTTCACATAGAAGACTGATACAAAGCTTCCTCCAATTGAAGCCTTAGTTTTTCTAAAGCTCCCGAAGCTGACCCGTTATCAATGTATTTATTGTATGATAGACAGTGATGTGAATTTTAGTCAATGAGATGAGGCCACATGGTTCTGATCTCATGGACATCACGTCGGCCAAAACGCTATAAATAGGAAGTCTTTGTAAATGAGCGAGGATCTGGGGGAAATCTAAAAAGAGAAATATAAAATAGCCTTGTAAGCTTCTTTTTCAACACATGTTCAAGAGGAAAAATTCTTCATATATTATCTTGCTTGTTCCATATTTATAAACATGATCTCTAGCGGATAATTATAGGTATTTGATCAGTGATTGTTGTTAGCGCAATCATTTTTTGTTTCACTCGTCGGTGATCGAATGATTGTATCTCACGTCGTGAAGCATCTCCCGTATTCACGTTTTCCTCGCTTCCTTCCGGTACTCTGAACAAAACTCATCAAAATGTTGCTTGGGTAGGTGTGGGTGGACCTGTCATCTGTTGTCCACA
>CAIGRS010026718.1:0-15839 GCA_903798395.1 Fraxinus floribunda
ATTCGAAACATATTTTCATGAACACATCACATTCACCCAGCATTCATCCTTAAGAGCTTCCTCAACTTTCTTTGGTTCAATCTGAGATACATAGCTCGAATAAGACAGGTTGTTCAGAACCCTTCTACGAAGTCTCATACCTTCTTCAATTTCTCCAATCACATTGTCCTTATGATGATTCAATTTCACTCTCGACGAAGGCTCTTTGGGTAGTTTAGTCTCATTATCAGATATAGTTTCCTTAGTAGTAACAATCAACTCATTAGATGCCTGTGGGGAATCAAAAATTGAATCTTCCTTAGATTAATTTACCTCAGCTGGTTCAACATTCAACTGTTCCAGCTCGACACACTCTCCACTGATCTCCCTCTCACAATAAGCACCATCAACCACCACATTAACAGATTCCATCACAGCACGTGTACGACTGTTGTACACCAGATAAGCCATACTATTCTTGGAGTATCCTAAAAATATACTTTCATTACTTTTGGAATCAAAATTTCCCAAATTCTCCCTATCTCTTAGAATGTAACACTTGCTGCCAAACACACGAAAGTACTTGACAGTGGGTTGTTTATCTTTCCAGACTTCAGAGGTGTCATGTCAATCTTAGGTCTGAGATAAACTCTGTTGAAGATAATGTGACATGTAGTGTTGACAACTTCTCCTTAGAAATGCATCACTAGATCTTCTTTTTTTTTTGACCATTCTTCTTGCACTACCATGGCTTCAATGTGTAAAAGGAAGCTTGTAAAGATCTTTTGGTTTTTCACTTTCTCAAAATATACACAAGTAAAAAAATAAAATAAAATCATTTCGATGCTTTATAATCTCTCTCTCTCAAAGTGATGCAAACCACCAGATCAAGTTCTTTACAAGTCAAGGGAAAACGTAACATTATCATTCTTTTGATGAAAATTTTAAATGTGAAGATCGTTTTTCTTCTCAAACCAAAAACATTTTATCTTCGTATTTAGTATTCAACTCGTATTTATACTTGAAGTTTGCACTTTCCCCTTATTCTGTTTTAAAGCAAATAGTTGATCAGTCTCCTAATTTTATATGGTAGCATTTTCCGATGATAAGATACATTAAATTTCACACCAAGGTGCAGGTGTTAGACAAATGGAATACTTGCATGGGCATAGTAAGTTTCTCTTTCTTATGACTGGGAAGAAATCACATTGTAAATCTACAGATAATCATTATTAAATGAAAATGTATGGAGCCTTTATAGTTGATATGCTTATTGTTGTTGTGGCTTAAAAGCTGGAATTGAAATAGAAGGAGATTGCAGGAAAAGTCAAGTTTCTTGTAAATTTAGGTGTAATGAATTATTTTGTAGTTAAACTTATGTTAGTGTGAGCATCTTCTATCTTCCTACCAAATTAAGTAACTTCCTTTTTTCAAAACTTACCTATTTACTTATAAGTACACTTTTTAAGCTTTGCCAAACATGCATTCTTTGTCATCACCTCTATCTCTATACTGAATATCCACATAATTATGTTTCTTCTTCTATGTATGGTAATTTATTATTTTTGTTATGCAGATTTTTAGAAATAACATTAATCAAACAGGATTTAATGTCTGTGTCCGTGGTGGCTATATGTTTCTGGTTCTAAGAAGCAGGTTACCAAATCATTGAAAAATATTCTTCGGTTGTGTACTTATTTTCTTCAGAAGTAGTATATATTCTCTTGGAACTCTTGCTGAAGGCATTAGATTCCTCTGATTTCACAGAAAACAAGGTGGAATCGCAAATTGGCCATGAAAAGAAGCAGATTGTATGTGATGACTGGTAATCTGTCTTCTTGAAATTGTCAAATAAAGAACCAGAATTGCTTATAACCCTCAAGGCTGTTCTTGAGAAGCTACAGACACAGGAGGAAATCATGAGATGCCAAATAGGTAACTACCAACTGAATTTCTGACATTTTTCAAGCATAATTTTCACTTGTCTACGATTAATTTTTTCCTAATATTACTATTGTTATTTTTTGATTAGTTGATAATATACATATTGTAAAGTTTTCATCTTTGATCTACTTTTTCATGGACCATCAGGTGAAAATCACTATCTGGATAGTTTTGCCAAGTCTTGCCAAATCGAGTTGCTTGCTTATTTGTTTGAGTGGCTTGTCGGAAATTTTAAGACACCATTCCTTCTCTCTCAAGGATGTAAAGATTCTCTCACAGAACCAAGCCTGCCAAAGGAAACGGTACACGGATTATTATGTAAATGTCTTTTGTTGTCCTGGCAACAATAGGATGATTGATTCGGCACTTATTCTTGCACAGATGACAGGAGACGACTCTTTACTCTATAAGCTCAAAAAGTTGGCTTCCCTATGTGCATCAAATTCAGACATTAGCGAAGAAAACTTTGTTGATTCTCACACAGAGATCCTTATGTTTGAATAAGAAGATTCTATTTGTCGAGCTGAAGAGAAATTCAAGTTAATAACAAATTGTCAAATGATGGGCACTGATGTATAATGGACAATCTCCAATGTGGGAGTTAATAGCCGATGGGTTGTTGCAAGGTCATGTCCGATAGGCATGCTACCTCAAAATCTCGGCTTCTTGGGTTGTCTTCCGGTTCTCAACTGCAATGACGAGTCCAGAGCAGCTCAAAAAGTATCACATAGCGAAGGGCGTTGGGAACTAAATCAATGTGGTAAAAAAGCTTATTGTCCTATTGAAGAATTGGGTAGCACATTTGTTAAATAAGTGAAGGAGAAGGAAGCAGATTGTGAATCGTAAGATAAGAATGATACTGCCTCTGAAGGGGTCATAGGTTGTCTGATGGTCGATTGAGTCTGGAAAAAAGTTGAGGAAGAGCTGCTCGCCATTGCATCAGCTGTAAGATTGTTAGTGTAGTCACTGCTGGTGATTCTCTTGTACAGCTACCATTAATTTTGGAACTCGCCGAACATCGTGGCAAGAAATCTGCTATTACCATTTGGTATCTATCTACTTAATTCGTAACGCGATTCAATATTTATTTCCTTATTGATTTGAATGTACTCGGGCCGTCCCTGCTTCCTGCACAAGTGGGAAGCCCCCGTCCCAAGAATACGAAGAACGGAACGAGAAAAGAGAGCAAGTAAAACAATTTGTAGTTCATGTTGTAATCACACAGAATTTAGAGTTTTATGTAGATTCTCTTCTGCAAAAGAGGATATCTTGACTCTGTTCTGTTTCTCTTCGAACGGTATGTGCTGTGATGTGGAGCATACTGAACATGCGGTTGAGCCTACACAATTGAATTGGATCATGTTGAGAAATTAAAGTAGGAAAGCAACAATCTAAGAAATTGATAAAGTTAAAGACCGGTGGTTGAACTAGGACCAAATATTTTGATGAAATCGTGTGTTCAAATTCAATTCTCTGTATTTTTCATGGTTAAGCTATGGAATAGGACCACTTCATAGTTCAACTTAACATGCTTTTGTCTGCGCCAGTTCACACCATAGTTTGGTCCTTTCAGCTGTAATATTTTTACTCAAAATTAGTTAAATTACCATAAATGTCCTTCTTTCAAAATTATTGTATTAAATGTCAAAAGGGTATAAATGTAATTATGCAAAATCTGGTCAAAAGGTGTGACTGCTAGATTACTGGTACAAAATTTTTTAAAAATTTGGTGAGTATCGAGGTGCGCCATATTTCAACCTAGTAACATGTCAAGATGTCATCCATGCCTACTTGAGGAAGATATCGACATAAAGATGAATAGATAAAGTTATTTTCCAACTAGAAGATACCACATTTCTCAATAAAGCTTCTTTTCCTGGAGTAGCAACTGAAGGAGAAAAGATCGAGTATGCTTGGAAATCAAAAATAGATTCGTAAATAAAAGATAAAAGAGATACTTCAGAGACACAAAAGCATCCAAAAAATAAAAATAAATAAATAAATTGCACATGATGAAATATGAATATACATTTTGCTATAATTTGTCTCTGTGTCACCTCCATCAATTGAACGCCACATGCCAAAGGAGTATTAATTTTGGACCACTGAGAAAAAGAATGAAAACCCATGGGGGCAAATAGAAGAAAAAGACTGGATGAGAATGAAATTTGTTTGAGCCGATTCGGCCCGATTTGACAAGGCTTTTTGAGATTATAAGATAGCGAATCTTATGAAATGTGTGATTAAAAAGTAGATAAAAATTGTGAGATAAATAAATTGTGCAATTAAAAATGAAGTTTGACTATTTTATAATAATAATAATAATAAAAAGTTGATACCTTTTTTTATTGGTAACACTCCAAAACGGGTCCATTTCTTTCGTAGTAATGGATGATAGTTGTAAAATTGTAATATTTAAAGATCCTTCTTAATGAAGTTTAATTAATGTAAGGTCAAGGTTATTAATTAGAAAACAAACTTAAGGGTAATGCTATTTAGCTCGTAACCCCAATCTACGTGACATTAAAGAGATATAATATAAGTATATAAATTCAAATTCATGTACTTGTCAGAACACACAGAGCAGGGGTAGGTGGGTGGGGGGTTTTTTGCCAATATTTTAACTCACATGGGGCCACCCCCATGTGAGTAAAATTTGAATTCATGTTATTTTTTTTCTATACGCACATCTTTTTTCGACATTAAATAATATGTTAAATGAAATAATTTAACCTATCATTTAATGCCACATTAGCTCAGTTAAATAACATTATTCCAAAGTTAATTAGTGGAAGTTTAGTGGATTTATAATTAGGAAATTAAAGCATATGGGACAGAATACTTTTAATTGACGTAAATGTAAGTGATATATAACTTGTTGAATACAAAGTAAAAGATGCTTTACTAGAATTACATCCGCTAATAGAAATAGAAGTGATCATTCTACTGCTTAAAAATCTCAATTATTGTCGATATATCAAGCTACTTTACACAAACATTATTTGATTCCAAATCAAAGAAAAGTCAATCGATAGCGTGTTAGGTATGCCAAGTTTAGACCGAAATATATAAGTTGATGGTGAAAGATGAAATCAAGAAAAGTCCACTTAATTGTCAATGGACTACTCATATCAAATTTCGTATCATAGTTCCACGATGAAAGTAATTGATACGTAATATTGACAAGATATGGTGCGATAAGAGTTCAACGAAGAATTTTGATTGCATATATTATAAATTAGTACTTTAAGCCCAAGAACGTGGACTTTGATTGCTAAAACTAATCAATAATTTACCTCGACAAAGTCGAGAGCTTCATAGTCGATACTTCATATCTAAACCCCTTTCAAATCTTTAAGAAACGTCGAGAAGTTTGTCATTCGTAATCCTAATTAGGTTATCGTAAAAGTAGAGTATAATGAGTTCAACTTCAACAATTAAATTAAAAGTAAACGTATTATTATTATCTTATTATAATAATGTTTATAATTATATGCACACAAAAATAATATTTTATATGAATCGGATCCATTCCAAACAAACCACCCAAAAAAAATTCAAAATCTAACCACGAAAATAGCATGCAATTCGATATTCCTCTTTTAACAAATCCATGCATCAAATATTTTGAAATTCTACTCTTGCCACTGTAATAAATCCCCACGCACGTGCTGATTCTGTAGCTATTCCACTCAACTATTATAAACCAGTGCGCCGAGTTACTTCCGTAACCTTAAATCCGCCGGCGAAATATTTTCAGAGAAGTCATTCAATTTACGAGTTTGTTTTATGTTTGTCACCTGATTTTAATTTGTTATATTTTAACCATTCAATTTACATTTTTGTCCTAAAAATCCTCCCAAATTGTGGAGTACAATGTATTAGTCGGACCTTGAGATACAAAGAACCAATTAATTCTTCGAGTAAAACTTGATCATTCTGAAACTTCTTATTCATAAGTTCGTAAGTGTACTTATCATAGTTTTGTAAAATGTAATAATTGTTTCTGCAATTGACGTAACGATAGTTCGACATTAATGATTAAACCATTAATTTTTTGCTTTAAAAACTCATAAATGAATTAAGAACCCTTAACTTGTCTTTGTGCAATTCATTTTCTATCAATTTGGTAAGTTCATAAATGAATTAGTTTTAAAGAAGCACCAAGTCAAGCATTGCATTAGTAAAATAGGATTGAATTATTTATTTATTTATTTATTTTTATCACGATAGATGAGATTATGTGTAAGATAGGCATGGACGGAATTTGTTTTTATCACGATAGATTCTTTTCCTTACAAAAAATTGAAGAATTTTTAGTCCAGTTCTTGACTTCATTCTTATTGTTATACGATCAAATTGACCTATGTCTGGCTCATGTTTCACATTTTTCAAAGAATCATCAAATACTATTTAATTATCCTACTCGTACTATTTATCAGTGTTCTAAATAGCGAAAAATAGCGCCGCTATAGTGCGGAACGTGGCGAAAAAGCTCCGCTTCGAGGTATTCGCGTAAAAAAGCGGTCAACTTTTTTTATTGACCGCTCGTTATAATGGGATTAAGCGTCGTTATAGCGCGCTTAAGCGCGCCTTATCCCCTTTTTATCATAAGTTTTTATTTTTTTAATATAAAAATATTTTAATGTCTTAAAAATAATTAAAATAATATTAAAAATACGAAACGCATTATGATGCTTATTCTTTGCATTGACACGCTTAATTTTGTAATTCTTGATTCTCAGCATCGACGCTACGCAACGCTTTACGCTTTTTAGAACATTGCTATTTATAATTTGAATTGTTTAGAAATACTTCCTAACATACTTTGAAATAGATGGAAACTATGTGGCTAACACGAAACCAACTAACAAGTTAGGTGATCTTCAATGAAATTATCCTACCTAACTTCTACGTTTTGTAACGTCGAAACGTGGCATAATCTCCCACGTCCGTTTCACTTATAAATGTCCACTTCATATCCGAAACAAAACCTTGCATTTTCACATTAACAAAATCTCCATCTCTATGTATATATTCTCTCAGTCAGATCTATTCCAAAGATACAGATGCACATGAAGCTTTATATACTCAATTTTGTGTATACATGCAAAGGTTTGATTTATTGCGGCGGTCTCTAATTCGCTTGGTGCAGGTCGGGAACTTTCTTCGCCGGTGATGTCGTTTCACGTGAATATTGCGCTCCAAAATCGTGCTCATATGAATATGTGTGGATATCTGTACGTATAAGCATGCTAATTGATTTTGTTGTTTTTGGCGAAAATCAGGTTCCCGCCTTGCACTAAGCGAATTAGAGACCGCGGTGAATGTTATATCGTAAAGCCCGGTGTTTCATTTTATTCCGGTGGATCTCTTTATTGATTTAGTTCAATTTTAGGTTGGGATTTGATTTGTTTTCAGCTGAATGCAATGGAATGACTCAGATAATTGACGACTATTCTATTTGAGTGACAGATCTTTTGGACTTTGCAGATGTGTGCCTGATTTTACAGTTTTTTTGTTCAAGAAAAGGGCATGAAGAAAATATGGAAATAGGATGATTTCTAATTGGAAGTTTCTGAGATAATTAATTCATTTTGAGTGGCTGTTTGTGTATGTTTAGTTATTGTTTTGTTCTGAGCATTTTTTAATTTAATTTCACATACAATTAATAAAGAAGCAATCGATTACTAGTAAAAAAAATAAAAATTTGTGGTTATTTTTCTTTCTTTCTGATTTTCTTTTTTCCTTTTGACAAATTCAGAGAGCTTTTGTTTCTCCATTGGAGTTTTGCTGGATCTCAGTAAAAATGTCAGAATTTGTGCAAATAAATGCTACCAAATTTAATTTCCATAGTTCTTGACTTAAAAATTGTGAATTGTTGGCTTAGACTCTTTCAACAAAGTTTGCCAATGATGCTAGCAGATATTTGGGCATCTCATTATTTAACATTTCTGGATTCAAGTGAATAGATATAGGGGCGCATGAGTTGAATTTTGAATTTTCGATTTTATGTTGCATGGTTAAAAAAATTCAACATGTTCATGGAAAATATCCATTTCCTAGGACATGGAAAAGAAACACTGATACCTCTGAAGCCATAACACATTCAATTTGTATGCCCTCATCAATGTGATTGAAAGTTATCACATGAGCATATTTCTTACAAGTGCATTGAATTAGGTCTATTATTATTTTTTATTTATAATGTATTCTGGAAAGTTGACAAACAGTTTTCACTTCTACAACACTCGTATGTTCTTGATTGATGATTAGGATGTGGTCTTTTATTGCACACATAGGCTTGTTTTTGCACTTTCTTTACATAAAGGAAATTCCTGATTTGTATATGACTCTAGAATGAAATAGAAATAAGGGAAAGAAAGTCTCCTTACAATATGTGTAATGTAGAAATTGATTCTTAAGCCGTTATATTGTGTTTCATTTACTCTGTTTTAGTAGTGATTTCTGAAGAAATTATTTCAGTTATGCAGTGCATATGCGTTACAAGTCTAAAATAAAAATATATTGGAGCTCATGGATCAATAATTAATTATGTAAACTTGAAAGCACGCACAGTTGCTATTCAGCTTTTTCCCTTTTTGCTGACAATTAACTCGATACTGAAAATTTTCACCTTGCTTAAGTTTTCTTTATCTGTTAATTCTTTTCTAATTGCTTTAGTTTTTTTTTTCTTTGTTTATTTTTTTATTTATGACAACTGGTTAACAATCATAATTTAGGTCATTGGAACTAAACGAGCTCTAACAAAATTCTCTAGAGTATATCTGAATGCAAATTCATACTTCATGGAATTCGTTCTTGACTTTGGGTTAAAAAAGTTTTGGAGTTTCTGTTCTTTGTGCTTCTTCAAAAGCGATGTCTGTGGTTCTCAACACTTAGCCATTATATATCTCATCAAAGATACAAATTATAATTCTTCTGCACCATTGTATAATCTACATATAGTCATTGTTAAATTCAATTTACACTTCAACTTATATTTAAGCCAGTTGAATAAGAAATTATACTCATGGAACCTTATTTTTGCACATGTTGCGTCCATTTTTAATCATTCATCGTATGCCACTCCTGCATCTTGAGAAATGACATTTCATGAATTCTGGATCCCTGATGACGATTTTTTTCTTAGGATTTAATCATTTTATTGTCTGGGTACCTTGTTTGCTTTGGATCCACACATTATGATACGCAAGTTTATGCATGATGAGTGGCTGAGAATGTGTATTCCAATTAAATGCTTAACGTTTTTCAATATGCAGTTGACACATCTTTATCATCTCTGTCGTGTCTGAATTTTATGTTCATAAGGTATTGCCAAGTTCTTTTGCATCTGTTATTGTAGACACATAATTTGTGTGCCATGTTTATTCTATTCATGGACTCTCATAATTGAAAAGTTAAGTATGATGCACCTCCTTCCAATGCAATATCTGTTTGCGTCTACCTTCTGTTGGCATTGCAGCTTCTGCAGCATTATGGGAACATTAATTCAGTCAAAACATTTGTGTTATAGCATTCAGTATGTTTGAACTGCCTCTCACATTTTATTTATGCTGACTTATTTGTTGGTGGCTTGTATTTGATTCCAGTTTATGTGGTGGGGTAGAGTGAAGTTTGGGCTGTATTGCCATGATGCTCTAGGATTGATCATGTTGCGCCGATATTTTGGACCTGTTGACTTTCAAACAAAAGGTGATTATGACATTTGCTTGAATAGATTGTCTATTCGCTGACTTTGTGTGTGTCTTCATTTCCATCTATAAGTTTCTTATTCATGGACTATGTGGGACACATTCCTATGGAAGTAGCAATTTTAATGCCTGAAGTGTGTTACTCATGGATTATGTGGGACGTTTAACTAGATAAGCGGCAACAGCAGGGTTTAACCTGCATTATGTTTTTATTGCTTGAAATCTATTTTCTTTCCATCTTTTTGGATAAGAATTTTGATATCTAACATTTTGTTATTCATGCTTGTCAGTATTAGGTTTTGTCTTCAAGCCACAAAATCTTCTGTCTTTCCATGTTGTGCGACTTACATAAGTAGACATGACTTCAGATATGGCTTGCTCACACAAAACAAGGTAAAATATTACGCTGATAGATTGCTGAATAAAACCATTTGAGATACGACTGTTTAGAGTCTTTGTACATAGCGAAGACAATATATATGCAGCAATTTTGATATTTATGTGCAATGATATTTCATGATGTTATGTTATTCATAATTATTCAGTATGATAAAAAAGTTATATCTGCTGCATTAATGAGCATGAAATCATATATATAATAGTTGTCCATGCCTTCTATTAACCCTAATAACCAGAAATAACTACCATTCCAATTAAATTTGGTCAGTTAAGTGTGCCCCTTCTTGCCACTTGGTACGATTACGTTATGTCTAGGTCCAACGGAATAAATCTTTTGTGACCACCTCAAGCGATGTTAATTTTCACGTACCTCTTCATATTCCAACTAATTTTATGGAGATCATGTCTCTTGTGAACTTTCTCTAGGTCTATTAAGTACGCCTCAGTTGGAGTATATTCTTAATATAACGATACATCCATTTTTACATTCTCATTTCTGCTACAGCTATGGACTTGTTGTACTTTGGTAACACAGTATCGTAAAAGCATAGTTCATCAGACAACTTATCATTTAAATTGGCAGGCATCTTTTGATAGCGTAGAATCCTTCATTCCAACCTACCTTGTTCGTTACATTTTTAGGTTAGGCATGTGTACTGAATCTGCTCTAATTCCCTGTATCTATTTGGGATTTTGCAAACTTGTTTTTTGTTTAAGTTAGTGACAATGATATCAAGGCTGCAGAATTTTACTAATTAGTCCATGTCAAGGCTGTTGTCTGGGGCACTCTATATGTGACTATCTTTTCCCATTAAGTTTAGCATTTCCTTCTGTCGAGGTTCGAGCATATGTGCCCCACTGCATCCTTCTCTTGTCCCCTCACTATACTTTGGGTTTTCAAATTATATTGCTGTGTGCTTATGAGATAGTGAAATCAATCACTCTGTTATTAATCTTTCTTCTTATAGAGAGATGTCTTTTTCGTGGAGTATGTTTTTAGGTGACTTAGCAAGTTTTTTTCTGAAACCCAAATTTAGTGTCATTGATTTCTTTGTTTTCACCTGATTTATCTTCTGGACCCAATTTATCTGGTCCTTTTTTGGTAGAGTTAACATGAATTATCTATTCATGGTGTTATATATACATACTTATACTTACCTAGAGTATTTAATGAAAATTAACTCCCCCATCCTAATTTTAGAAGGGTATCTAGGAGGAAAATCATAATATATTTTAGATGAAGTAGTATGACTCTTGAGTCAATGCTGGGAAATTGTTTGCAATTACAGTAATCTCCTTTTAGATAAGGTACAGATTACCCTAGATATACCAAATCCACTTCCCATCTAGTAAATCTATCCATGCAGCCCTGTTTATTACTTCCCCCTCTGTTTCAGAAACACCTAAATAAAATTGTAGATGCCGCGTGCCTATAACCATGACCACGTGTAACAATTAATTCCTCCCATTGGAGGCAGTTTGCAACAGCTGGCAGTGTCAATGACACATGGTACCATATAGTATATCTTTTCCAGCTATATATTCCCACTGCTTCTCTTCTATAAACCACCCTCACAATTTCACACTCACAAATATGAGATGCTCCTCCCTCTCCCCCATCACACATTTCTCCATCTCCCACACATAGATTTCTTATATAGAGTATAAGCCTAGAGATAAAAGATCATCTGTCTTTTTGTTGGAAAAAAGTATTGACTTGCAGCAGTCTCTAATTCGCTTGGTGCAGTTCGGGAGTTCCTTTGCCTGTGCAATTGATGTCTGCCAAAAGTCATGCTCCCGAGTTGTGCCAATTGAATCAGAGCCTGCAGTGAATACCATCTCAACGCCATTGTTTAGTGGGATTCAGATGGATCCTTTTACTGATGGTTTTTTAGCGAGTTTAATTATTTATTTCTATTTTTATGATGATCTAAAAGCACTGGATCTGACTGATTAATTAATGAACATTTATTGCCTGGCTGCTCTTGGTGATCTTATCAAGCGACAACTGATTAGCTACTCCTATTACTACATGACGCTTACCTAGCCAACAATTAGATCCGTCTCTACCCAAACGTTTGGCCATTTCTGTTCACTTAAATGCATTAAAGAAAAAACTAGGATTTTAAAAGGTGGTGCTTTAAATTTACAATATTAATATTTTAATTTCAATCTTCTGAAACATTTAATTTATTTTAATGAATATTTTACCTTTTCATTTAAATTTAGAGCTTTTCAATTTAGTTTTCCGTTCACGGCAATGCTTGCACGTATTGAAAAAGAAGATAATTAACTTCTAAGGAAATCAACTTTATCTCTTTCTAATCCCATTTTCTATTCTTTTTTCTGCCTGCCTGCCTTTCCCAAATTTTTAGATGCATATGTGACTTAGAAGTAATTATTATAGATTGTTGTATGGTTGGAGAAGTTTTTAAAAATATGTACGACCATTTATAATTGCTATAGATTGCTTACTGGACCAAAAACCATTTTGCCATAATGGGTTGGATACTCTTACGTTGAGTTGATTTAGCAAGTTTTTCTCCTCAACCCCATCTTAAGTGTCAGTAATTCTTTGTTTAGGGTTTAGGGACCCAAATTTCAGCTGGTCCTTTTTTTTGCATAGTTAGCACGAATTATCTTTTCATGGTGTAATATACGCGTTGTTGTACTTGTCTGGAATATGGAATGAAATATAACTTCCTAATCCTAATATTAGTAGAGTATCTAGGATGGAAATCGTATTATTTTTTTATTTTTGACTAGGTAGAGATTACAGTAATTTTATTTTGACTAGGTACACATTACATTTACTTTACAAAATCCACTTCTACCTAGTAAATCTGTTCCAGCTATATATCTCCACCCTTCTCTTCTACAAACCATCCTCAGAGTTTCAGACTCGCACCTTTCTCTATCTCTCACACACAGACTTCTTGTATTGAAAGATAAGGGCATAACCCTAGAGATACAAAGGTAGTCTGTCTATTTGTTGGAAAAAAAATTCACGACTTGCAGCAGTCTCTAATTTGTTTGGTGCAGCTCAGGAGTTCCTATGCCTGTGCAAATGATGTCTGGCAAAAGTCATGCTCCTGAGTCGTGCCAAATGAATCAGAGCCTGCAGCGATTACCATCTCAACATCGTTGTGTAGTGGGATTCAGATGGATCCTTTTACTGATGGCTTTATTAGTTTGTGATTTAGCGACTTTAATGATTGATTTATTATAACTTTGATGATGATCGAACAGCACTAGATCTGACCGATTTAATTAATGAGCACGTATTGGCTGGCTGCTCTTGGTGTACTTTATCAAGCTAAAGCTGATTTGGCAATTCCTGTTCATTTAAATGCATTAAAGAAAAAGGAGGATTTTATAAAGTGGTAGTTTTAGCTTTTAATTTACAACTTTCTGAAACATTTGATCTATTTTTAATGAATATGCTACTTTTTCTTATAAATTTAGGGCTTTTCAATATAGTTTTCCGTTTCTCGGCAGTGTGTGCATTTACTGAAAAAGAAGATAATTAACTTCTATAGAAATCAACTATATTTCTTTCTAATCCCAGTTTTTCTTTTTTCCCTGCCTGCCTTTGGCATATTCTTAGATTCTTCCGTGTCTTAAAAGAAATTATAGATTTTTGTAATCTTTGAAAAGTTTTTGAAAATACAGGAATAATAACATAAGACTTTTTGCCGCCCTTTGAGAGGGGTTTCCACGAATATTAATGGCGCTATCCTAATAACTCGAATCATTGGAATTCACTTTGCTTGTTTTCCGTTCTATTCTTCCCCGGTCTCGTCAATGACAGCACTCCCTATCCGTCATTATCTCCAACCATATATGCTATGACTTCTCCCTAGATCTCGATTTCTAGGCGGGCTCTTTCCCAACTCAAAAAGATGTAGAAGATGCACTTTTCACCTTTCTTTCTTCCTTTGGAAATAGAAAAGATCGAACTAATTTCTTTTAAGGAGCAATAAGCAAACTTGACTTGAACGTCACGTCTCCCGAAAAGCGGAAGAAAATAAGAGAACTAATAAACGAACTTTCAAAAACAAAGTTTTCTACTTATGAAGCAAAGGAAGCTTTAGTATGAAACTGTTCTCCATGTGCTTTGGGACTGCATAAATTCACTAATTCCCACAATAGTTAGTCAATCGGGAACACCTAAGTAACACTTGCACAGAAATTATAGATTGTTGTAGTCTTTGTAAAGTAAATGAAAATATGTATGGGTATTTATGATTGTTATAGATTGCATTCTTTAGCGGAAAACTTTTGGCAAAATGGGTTGAATGCTCTTACTAGTTTTTGTTGGATGGTGTGGGATACCATCTTTTCCTTCTATGTGTATACGCGCAGCGGAAACACATGTTCGTGCATTTGGTGTTCAACCTGACATTTAACAT
Organism: Fraxinus floribunda; assembly: GCA_903798395.1. Classification (NCBI taxonomy): domain Eukaryota; kingdom Viridiplantae; phylum Streptophyta; class Magnoliopsida; order Lamiales; family Oleaceae; genus Fraxinus; species Fraxinus floribunda. The sequence goes on from CAIGRS010026718.1 coordinate 14,450, forward strand.
TGATAAATCTTTTGGAAACATCAATCTATATCCCCCTTTTCAGTCTCAATATAGTTGAAGGATGGCTTTTTCTAGGGCTTTTTCGTTCTTGGTAGTAAATGGCAACATGAAAGTGCAAATCGCATTTCAACATGCATTTCACATCTCCAGTCATTTAGCTTGATTTTTGCATCACTGCATTTGATTTTGTCCATTTTAATGGTTGCAAATTTTGAAGAAAGATGTCCTGGCCAATAAAATTTGCATTCGTTTGTGTGGCTTAAAGCAATCTTTTTTTTACCACATCTCCTCCTATTTGCTCTGTGTGCGTGTAAGAACTTTTATAGAATGTGGTCTGTCGGTCTTATTATTTGTAAAATTTGGTCAAAATAACTTCTTTAGCTCTACAATTAATTCGGATTTAATTGTTGATAAAAATAACTTGAATGATCTGCTGAGAAGTGGAGACATATATAGTTGGACTTGAACCGGGATAGATTTCTGCAAATAAGAATTAGGACTCATAAATACTAACCCTTTCTTTGAACCTTGGTTGTATACAGTGTGCAAAAGTATGTATTTCCTTTTCAATTTTGGTTTGAGGCAAAAAGTTCAACCTCGTGACCACGAGGTTTAAGGTTGTCTAATGCCAACTCTTGTTTTATCTTATTGTAATTCTATAGAAGATAAATGATTTTTTTTTAGCAGTCTTTCTAGCCAACCACTTAAAAGAGTACGAAATCTTTATCATTCACATGTTCGTAGAGCAGTCCTAATTACTTGAGAAATGATGGTCATGCGGTTGGGATAGATAGTGAAATTAGTGTGTTTTACATGCTTGATATCATTGTTTTTTGTCCTCAATGGAATTGCATAAACATAATTCCGAGTCACTTGTGTCTTCCACTTTGAAACTTCATGTGTTGAATTTTAATTTATTTTTTTTAACGCGAATTCAACTACGTCAATGCAAGCAAGTCTCGTGTTTGCCTTTAGATATGAGAAAGGTTCCTTTGGCCCCTATCCAAATATTGGTCAAGAATCCAAAATGTTTGTCCCACTTATAATCTTATTACTTATCTATGTTGTTAATCGGGCCAGGCTTGTTGCACAGAGGCCTAGTCCGAATTGGTCAAGAATCCGAAATGTTTCACATGGTCGATCCAACATGTTCATTCCAAATCATTTCTCATTGCTAATTTAAACAATATTCAACAGGTCGACCACTATATTAATCGTCTCACCACCGAGATTCACCATGGCCGACCATGATATAAATTGGGTCTTTAACAGCCACAATTATCCTCCGAGGTCGACTTCAGCTCTGACCATCACAAGGCCACGAAAATTTGCTAAAGTTGATGTCATCATCAATTAAGTGTATATAATAATTCTCAATAGTTCGATTCCC
>CAIGRS010026720.1:0-16240 GCA_903798395.1 Fraxinus floribunda
TCGTATGGTTAATTTTTTTATTTTTTATTTTGTTTAATTTTTTTATTTTTTTGATAATTGGAACAAATTCTAAAACCAATGGTAGAAAAAATTATTATTTTCATGGACAATTTTCATAAAAAACAAAGTCAAACGGACACCGAATTTTTAGCATTTTCCAGGTGAAAAATTATACCAATCAAAATAGTTAATTACAATTCCCAGTAAAATAATTTTTAGACAATTTAATTATCTAAAATTCATTTTCTTTCCATCAATTTTCTACATTTGCAATCAAACGTTACAGAATATAATTTGATGAGACTTTGAATATTGAAAAAGAGCGGCATACGAAATTTTTTTAAAATAAAAACACCCACAAACTCGAGTTTATATTATGGCTGGACATGGTCCGATTCGGTTCAGAATCGAACCGAACCAAAATTTTCGAGTATTTAATAAATGGAACCGTCGGGTCCAAATATAATTATGGAACTGTTCGAGTTCGGTCCGTTTGGTTCTGTTCAATTCCGTACCATAATTAAATTTTTTAACATTTACAACAACACTATATAAATATAACTAATAATATGTTCATTCGTAACTATCACAAATTAACGTAGTTCAATTTAAAAACATATAAATAATAAATTGTCCAATAAGATTAATTCAAAATTGGACCAAGAAATTCAAACAAAAAATTAAATTTACCTAATTATTTGCTTATTTGTTTAAAAAAAATTAAAATAATTTAATTAATTCAATATAGAAAATTAAAAAATTATTTAGATTCGGTTATTTGGTTCTTGACCTAGAACTGAGAACCAAACCAAACACATCGATTCTCAATTTAGATACTCGTTCGGATATTTAATTTATGAAGAATCGCTCGATTCGATTCATGAACTTTTGTCCAGCCCTAGTTTTATATAGAAAAAGAGCAATCAAATATATTGCATTTCTATTAGGCATTTACATGCACATGTATTTTTATATACAAGTGTATTTATTTGTTTACAAACTGCCACTCAGAAGTCTCCTTCCATAATTTTTCCTCATGCTGCAACTTGAGCAGCAGCCAGCCTAGCAATTGGAACCCTGTTGAGAAAACCATATATACATAAAACTATATATAATGGCATGTTCGATAAGGAAAAATAAATCCGACAATTTCGAGAAAATAAACTAAATTTTACTATCGTTACATACTTAAACGTGTCAAACTTTTAAAAAAAATAAAATCAATTTTCACATGACAGGGTGTGTTGAAAATATAATTACAAATAAATAAAATTCTATACGAGACCTTTGCGTGAGAGCTTGTGTGTGAGATATACCAATTACTGATCAATGTTTACCTGAATGGAGAGCATGAAACATAGTCCAGTCCAGCCTCTGCAAAGAAGGCGACAGAAGAAGGCTCCCCACCATGCTCTCCACAAATTCCAACCTGCCATTTACCAAACCAATGCAGCATATATAGTTAGTGCATGTTCAGTAAACAATAGTACGCAATACTCAACACACTATAATGAACGATATTTTATCGAAAACTCGTTTTGCAAATGTTTTACTACCCTATATATCAATAATTCATGCATTTGACACAGTATATCATGATGATAGTCACCTTCAGGCTCGGCCTAGCAGCACGACCTTTTTCTGTGGCTAACTTGATGAGTTGACCAACACCTTTCTGATCGAGTACCTGGACAAGACATCGATCATTAATTTATTATACAATCTATTCCCAATAGGTTTCCATGATACCACAGAACTGACGACTAACCTCAAACGGATCATTTTGGAGAATTCCCTTAGACAAGTATATCGGAAGAAACTTGCCAACGTCGTCTCTACTGTACCCAAATGTCATCTGAGTGAGATCGTTTGTCCCAAATGAGAAGAATTCGGCTTCCTTTGCAATCTATCAACAATCATCAAAGAACAAAAAAACCCATGAACGAAATGTTCATAACGAGGACATGTCATGCCTTACGTTAAATTGCAAACTTTGAAACGAAAAATAAATAAATAAATTCCGGCATCGTTCTTAATTGAAAGAATGTATAGTGATATAAATAATCCTCAAATTATATCCACATTACCTCATCTGCAACCAAAGCGGCTCGAGGAATTTCTATCATGGTGCCCACCTTATAGCTCAATGAGGTTCCCATCTCAGAGAACACTTTATTTGCAACGCCACGAATTAAACTCGCCTGATGACTGAGTTCCTGCCACCATCGATACATTATGTTTAAGTTACTGGACTAGCTACCAACTTTCAAGGTCACAACTGTTGGAAATATTTGTTATTCTGGATATTTTTTTGTAAGACTATATTTGTTATTTATGATTACTACAAAATAGATAAAAAATGAAATGACATGCCTGAGGCGTTCCAATTAGAGGAACCATTATCTCTGGAAGGACGGTAAAGCCCTGGTTGGTCATAGAGATGGCAGCTTGAAATATTGCACGAACCTGCATTTCTGACAATTCGGGATATGATATTCCTAGCCTGTCGAAATTTAATAAAAACTCGAAATGAGATTTAATTCTGGACATATTTTTATTATAAAGAAAATTCAAGTATACTAGGAAATATACAAAACAATATCTTAGTTGCTGCTAACAACAGCAAGTGTCAGATGCATACATGATAATTATTCGAGTAAAACCATGATGATAAAAGGAAATGTAGATTCATAAAATAGTCTGTCGATAAGAAGCAAAACCCCAAGTGTGTATCTGTTCTTGTGATATGAATTATACAAAATATATTGCAATAGAGTCAACATACTGCATGTTTCATATATAAGAAGGACAAAAAGTATCAGACCTGCATCCTCGAAATCCAAGCATGGGATTTACTTCTGATAATTTCTCAATCCTCGAGTAAATTTCATCTTCGTTCATGCCCGTGTCAGTGGTTAGTTCACCAACAATCTGTTCTAGGTCACCTTCTGGTAGAAATTCATGAAGTGGAGGATCCAATAGTCTGATTGTCACTGGAAGACCTGAAAATTTAAAGAACATAAATTTAGGGATTCTGTATTTGCCAATTCAGGTGATTATCTTGGAGCATGCTTGGTACATAGCACTGAATATGTTAGACTTTATTATAAACAAATGTAAAATCCACCTTACCCAGTGAGGTATAAATGTTACTTTATTTCTTCCATTTGTGTATATGACACCTTACTTTTTAGATTTATGTTTTTTTCCATTTTACAATAAACAAGAATAATATCATTCGTAAGCATTACTGATGGACTACAGTCTATGCATTAGTGGGGTTACTACCACATCCTCTGATGAAGTTGGGGTGCATTTTAATCCATTGGAGAATGTGGTAATGATCCCACTATCACATAGACTATTGTCCATCAGCAGTGCTTACAAAGAGCATTACTCTTGACAAGACAACAAATCGCTGAAGATATGAAGTACCATCCATTGCACGGAAAATTCCCCCAAAGTCGGCTCGTTGGTAAGGTAGCAACAGGTCTAAGGCTTCCTTCCTTTGTTCAGGTGTAACTGCCATTATCATCTTTCTTACGGCTTTAATCCTCTCATCAGAAGCAAAGAACTGAAACAAAGGCAATGGTGTTAAACCTTTCATCCGGCATGCAATACACAACATCCATGGGCACAAAATGGAATGCGTAGATGCAATTCAACAATTACAATTGCAAAAAAAACTGTCTTCTTTCACAATATACAACGAAATTCATAGGTTTCCAATTATAATGACTACATTTCACGTTGGTGCTAATCGCTCGAGTGCACAGAGCCTAATCATATTGTACACTTGTTCCCTCTAATGCAAAATATTAGGTGTAATTAGTTTTAGGAGTATATATCTATTCATGTATTTAGATCTCCCTAGAATTCCTACATAAGGATATTTATGTGGCCATTTTTGGTGTGTGAGAGGCGTTATACCCTTCTTCTCCATTATGCAGAAAGTGTGCAAAGGTAAGCTCCGGGGAACCAGAATAAATCTGTGAGTACTTAACTTTTTTATGATTGCTTTTCTATTTATTATTAACGTCCGAATTAAGGACGTGGGACTTAATCCATAACATCAGCAAACACAAAAAGTATTGGTTCATCATAGTTCTTTCAAAGGTTTTTTCAAATTCCTTATAGAACCTGAAAAGCACAAAAATAACAGTACTTGTTATTTTTTTTTTATCTTTTACAAGCTTATATATGGAGTAGAAGAATTTTTGTTTGTATACAGTTTTAGACGTCTGACAAGAAAGAATACTGCCAGCAAAGACTAGGAAAACCTTACCATGTGCTCTGTCCTGCATAATCCAATTCCTTGAGCTCCATTGTTTCGAGCTGCTAGTGCATCCTCGGGCGTGTCAGCATTTGCCATAACCTACTATGGACTCCAAGCATTCATTATCATTTCGAAATACAATATAGATAGAATGAAATTCAATTATGAATGTTTACAACACCTTGATTCGTCTAATCTCATCTGCCCACGACATGAAAACCTCCAAACCCCCTGTCATAACAGGAGGAGAAAGTGGTTGTTTACCCAATATCACTTCACCTGTAGAACCATTCAGTGATATCCATTCTCCTTCATTTATTACTTCCCCTCCAACCTTCAGAACCTGAAATGAAATGAAACAGTAAAAACATATAATCGCCAAAATAATAAGTATATCACTTAAAGAATACATATTTCACTTCTCACTTAAAGAATACATATTTTACCGGACCTTCTCGTAATCATTCACTCGGATTTCAGAACAACCAGAAACACAACATTTTCCCCAGCCACGAGCTACCACAGCTGCATGAGATGTCATTCCACCTCTTGCGGTCAAAATCCCGACAGCTGCATGCATGCCTCCAACGTCCTCTGGACTCGTCTCGGTTCTCACCTTCAGCCATTGCCATTGGAAATTGTGAAAACATCGATTTTAACATTCAAAACAGGATTAGTGAGTCAAATAAAATGAGTATAAACAATGCATGATTCAAGCAGATTTTGTGATGCTAACTGAGAAGAAGTATATATATATATAACTATAGAAATCTTATCCAAATCATTGTATATATGTCGACTGCAGAAGATCAATGCGTTTGTTTTCGCGTAACATCATCCCCACAGAACAATTTTACTCAATATATTGTATCCACATGATGTTTAGATTTTATACTGGCAATTCAAAGAGGCCAAAAGAACACATTTCATACACATCAACAAAAACAGACAGATCGCATGGTATGCAACCTAACATGTATCATAATTTAATTAATGCAAAAGATCAGATAGGAAAAGGATAGATATTTTTGAGACATTAGAATACAAACACAATTTAAAAAAAAAAAAAAAAACATAAAGCAAAGACATAATCTGGTGAAAATGGAGGAGAACCAATGTGTTTAGTCACAAATCCAAAGGCTAAGGCGGATGAGCTTACAAGAATGACACTTTTTCCTTGTGCATGCCATGCTTCGGCATCTTCAGCACTAAACACAACTTGCCCCACTGCTGCTCCTGGAGATGCAGGCAAGCCCTTTGCTATCACTTTTTCTTTGTAAGCAGATGGATCCTCAAACTAAACCAAATATTGAAAATGAAGTTATTGAGAATGACAAGTATTTTTAGCTCAAGGAGTGTTCATTTTAGAACCATATTACCGGTTACATTGCAAAAAAAAATATTTTCCATGACACTACTATTTATGAGAGAGAGTAGTCTTGTGTCAAATGTGTTGGGAAATTGGCTCATGTGAGACCGTGAATGCATTTAATGTTGGGCAACAAAAGTTAATCTATAGTGGCTTTGAATAGTATTCTGCCACGATTTGAAGACTTCTGTGTATTACAAGCAGCCTTTTACAATCACTTTGGTAAGGTTCGCATGCAAAAATGATGAAATTGTCGGAAAAGAAGCACTATAAATAGAGGTGCTTGCTCATTGCCTAAGACAGATCAAGAACTGGAGAAAAATCTAAGTGTAGCATTCAAAATCTGTCTTTTGAGGATTTTTTCTAAAGAGTTAGAAAAGTTCATGTGTGACAAATCTTAGTGAGTGTTCTTGGGTCATAATTGGGGTTCAGTGTGTGTGAGAAATACTATATCATTGTAACAAATTTTCATGTAGCGAAAAATCTGTATTTGGCGGCCCGAGGTTTTTCTCCGGTTTTTGGAGTTTTTCACGTAAATTGTTGTGTTGTTATTCTTTCATATTTATCTTTCAATCTTATTGATATTTCCTCAGTAAGGAGGATCATGGGGGTAAATCTGGAAATTTGTCCAGTTCTTAACAAAATGTTATTTATGTATAAAGGAGTTTTTGTGTATGAAAATGTAAATTGTGTATCAGTTATGGCAAGAATGAATTGCTCGCAATTGGCGATAAAATTAAATCACATTGCTCTCGAGTAATGCATACCAAAAATGTACTATAATTCTATAAGCAACAGAAAACCTTGCCAGCATGCTTATACCTGTGGGTGCAGAAGTTGATCGAGATGTTGTGGCTCTACCATTTTCACTGCAGTGCGAGTATCAACAAGTCCTTCATTAACCATGTCTACGGCAATTTTTACTGCGCCTTTACCTGTACGCTTTCCCGATCTACACTGCAACATCCAAAGCCTATTTTCCTGGATGGTGAACTCAATGTCCTGTAGGTGACAGTGCATACAGATGATGTCATCAGGATTATCTGTATCTTCTTGGAAGCTTTATTCCAAACCAAGTAGAGCCATGGTTATTGTCATTTATATTATTTTCATAATATTATGTACATACGGAAACAATACCATCATATCTTTGTAATGCCCTTCTAATATTTCGCAGTTCTCAACTAGCTCCTTGTAAGCTTCAGGCATACAATTCTTCATGGTGTCCAAGTCCTCTGGTGTTCGTATTCCAGCAACAACATCTTCACCCTAACAAATATGTTTATTGGCTCAGCCACATTAACATTTTCAAATAGCCAGATCAACACATACATTACGAAGTGAATCAAAAGGAAAATAATGATTTGAGACCTGGGCATTGATTAGAAACTCCCCGTACAGCTTCTTCTCACCCGTGCTCGGGTTCCTAGTGAAGAGGACGCCTGTTCCTGAAGTATTTCCCATGTTCCCAAATACCATACACTGAATGTTTACAGCAGTTCCCTTCAAACCAGTAATTTGGTTGATGCTTCGATATTTAATGGCCCTCGGACTATCCCATGAATCGAATACCGCTTTGACAGCCAACTCTAACTGCTTTTTTGGCTCTGCAGATGGATACAAACACAATAAAGACGTTTAAGTGGAAAAAACACAAAATTACTCTCAGAATCAAATTTTAAACTAAGATGATATTGATTCATACGAGTTACCTGAAGGAAACTTTTCACCCTTGGCTTCAACGTACACATCCTTGTATTGTTCTACCAGCTCTTTAAGATCAGAAGCTGTTAGATCAGTATCGAGAGTTATACCTTTTTCAGTCTTCATCTTTTCTAACTTTTCCTCGAACAATGAATGGGAAATGCCCATTACCTTCAAGACAATGAGACGTAATTCAAAAATACATTAGTACTGTTCACTTTAAATTAATCAGCGAAGATATGCTGAACTAGAAACAAGTACATATTTTATCTAGACTAAGAAATTCCAGAAAGCAAGGAACTGAATATTTGTAATAAATATTAGGTTAAAACGTTGATTTAATGAGAATAAAAATAGTATTGGATCATGAATCATATGTTTTTATAACAAAAAAGTTTATGGCATCAGAGAGAAAACTTACAACATTTCCAAACATGTCCAGGAACCGTCTAAAAGAATCATATGCAAACCGCTCTCCACTTTTCGCAGCCAAACCAGCAACCACTTCATCATTGAGTCCGAGATTTAGGATAGTATCCATCATGCCAGGCATAGAAATCTAAATGTATACCAAACAAATTCATCGATGTAAGATTAAGAGTATTGTTCATCATGCCAGGTCTTTTCTTTCTGTGGCTATACATTATTGCTTAAAGGATATGAGACTAAAGATGCAAACTATTGACCCTAGAGCTATCTTAATCATGTAAGGTATACATCCTAAATTTTCTATTGACCATAAAAATAAATGTAAACATTTGCAATGCGTACATTGAAAAATTATGACAAATGGAACGAGGAATAATTCATTAGGCATAATGTTGAATCAGCATGATGTTTCACTAACGCTAATATCACATTCATAAAATGAATCAAGAACACTGAAAGGTAAGTTTTTCGTCGTAACATATGGAAACACAAAAAAAATGATTGCAAATTATAGGATCAAAACTAAGTTTCGGGTAGTTAAGATAGTCAGCATTGCAGTAAAATGACTCTTACGGCAGCACCAGATCTGACGGAGAGAAGGAGAGGCTTGGAAGGGTCCCCAAGGGAAGCTCCCATGTCATCCTCCACGATCTTTAAACCTTCCAATATCTCTTCCCACAAACCTTTTGGCAGCTTCTTACCAATCTGCTGGTACTCTTGACATGCTTCTGTAGAGATAGTTAGCCCCGGAGGCACAGACAAACCAATGCTTGCCATTTCAGCAAGGTTAGCACCCTTTCCTCCCAACTGCAAGAAAAGAAAAGTAAAGTTAAGATTCTTTCAATAACAACAAGAACAAGAGCTTTCGACTAACTGAAAATAGGTTGGAATATAATTTAGTAGCGTCAAAGACTAAAGTTGAATATATATATTTGTCCCCTATCTAATACTTAATCTTTTAGATGAGGTGGTTGATGCAGGGTAGATCATACGGAAGCATGAAACATGGAATTCACGAACTATTGATTCGCTCATGAATGCTAGAAAACTAGGGTGCTGATTTAGTGGGGGCTGACCTGGGCCCCAGTCCATTTACTTCTTTTATGCATAAATTTTTCTGTGAAATTTTTTTTAAGGAATTTTAACACATTTTAGCACAAACTACAAGATTTTTTTGTCCAATCCTGGCTCAACCCCTGCATCAAACACTTGTTGATTCACGCAGAATACGGACAATTGGGCTCGTTGATTCATTAAAAATTGCACACATAATTGAGAACGCTCAATTATCATTTCATGAGTCCCTCCTTTCAGAAGACATGGTGGTTTTATGCCCCTATTTGACAACCACTATTTTATAAAAAAAAATCTCAAAATACCATAACAAAAATAATAATCCAAGATAGTAATTGAAAAGACGCCATAGGCAAAACCTTAATCAAATGGAAAATCTAAAATCACTTTAAAATTATAAAATCATAAAATTACCACAATAATCCCTAATTTGCGTAATTGGATGCATCATTGATTCAACATTCATGCAAAAAGTTCGGTCTCAAGTCTTGCTACCACCCATTAATGAAATTTGTGCAAGTCTCAGGAAAAGAATAAATTCACCTAGGCATAAGGGCATGCTCAAGATTAAAGACTAAATTTATAGTAATAAATGTATTTCCTCTGTAAAGCTTAACATTTTAAATCAGGTAAAAGAACAATTGATTGACGAGAGCTTCATGTGAATTATAATCCAAACTCTACACAAACACAATTATAATGCATGATAAACAAGAAAGCAATATGAGCAAAAACTTTAATCCTTTACAGAACATAAATAGATTAAAATCTCTTTTGGAAAGACAGTTGGAAAATTTAAGTGACTTACCAAGGACTTCATGCCCTTGTTTCCTTCACTCCTTCCCTTGCCGAAAGTGAATACTCGCTTTTCCAACAAAAAAGATCGAGTCGTTATCAGACCACCAAACCAAAATGAATGTGTGTTAAAAGAAAATGGAACATCAGGGAAAAAAAAAAAAAAACAGAGATCAGCAGTTAAGGAGAATCTTTCACCAGCACGGTAATTAGTTTAAGAAACACTAATAACTATTATCATAACCCCCTTTGGTATTCTACTTGCACTCTTATGTGAACCAATACGTCCATTTCTAGTAAAAACATACTATATAAAGATAGCGCCAACAAACTAAGCCTTATTCCTAACAAATTTGAGGTTGACTATCCTAATCAAACATACTGTTGTTGGTAAAAACAACCCCACAAACCAAGTCTTGTTCTTTCTAAATTTTGAGTTGACTAGGTTAATCTTTCTCCAATTAACAACACCAACAAAACTAAGTCATCTTCTTGATAAAATACTACAAACTAAGGGTTTGTTTGACAAAAGTTTTGGTAAAAGTTTTAGCCGAGATTTTGATAAAAGTCTATAAAATGTGTTCCAACTTTTTTGCAACTTTTCAAGCTTTTCCAAATAAGCACTAAATCTTATTCCTCATAAATTTCAAGTCCACAACGTGAGTTCTTCTTCATAGTAATTTAATTTTCCCACAAAGTCACAAACAACAGCATGTTTAGGTCCAACATTTTTCTGGTTTTTTTTTGGCAATGTGCAGACGCATGCTATTCAAATAAACACCTAAAAATATACTTTTAAGCGGACCAAACATAATAGGGAAATATGCATAAAAAAAAGAACTGCAGAAAGTTATAAATTTACCTTCATGATGAGGAAACAACAGGGATGGTTTTAGAAAATTTAGTTTCCAAATATCAGATTTTTCAGTATTTTCCCAAGCTGGGAATATAAGACTCCCATTGTTGAACACATACAAATACATATGGACACGTGTATAAGTATTTTGCCAGATGGCTAATTCTAGTCAAAACATGTCAAGAAGTGGCGCAGAACTACGTGCAGTGTATACATATTTGTGGGTGGTTTGAACCTATCCATTTATAAATGAAGTAATCCCAAATGTGCATAAATAATATTGATTTCGATTCGATAATAATGAACAATATTAAAAATTAAATTTATATTTATAGTATTCGATGGGTTAAATATGCATCTAAAGTTTTTTTCACCATATATTCGTTGCCTTTATGACGTTCCAAGAAAAACAAGATATATATTTGTTTGTCTACATTATAGTTTTACATAAAAATATAATTGCAGGTAAAATCATTATTTTCGTATTTCAACATTTAAATTAAAATTCCATACACTGCCAAATAAATATATTGGCATAATATGCTACCAAGTCTGCCCATATTATTTCATCAAAAATAACATATTTTCTCCAATAAAAACTGGTCACGACTTATTTTTAGTTTCGTTCTTGTTACAATCGCGTGTGCATATCTTGTTATAGAATTAAATAAATATTTATAATATATATGCATACAGCATGCTCGAGTCATACTCGAGTAAAAAAAGTACATTTATCACGTGGATTTTTATCAATTCTGAATAATATTTATGCAAACATATATTTAAAAAAAAAAAGAAATTTCTAATATAAATACCTTTTTAGTAGTTGGGGTGGGGTCTGATACTGGAGTGAGGATTGCCTGTGATAGTATGTTGGGCTGTCTTTGGGGCTTTGGGTTGGGATTTGAGAGCCCATTTGCCCCGCTCCGAATGACCCGAACCTGACCCGAACGTCTGCTAACACGAATAGAATATGGGTTGGCCCTGAAAAGATGATCAATTTGATCTGCATACTTATATTTCTCTTTGAACAGTCTTCTAGTGTGTACATTTGCAGCAGAGCGTACGAGAACCGCCTTCAGAGTTGAAGACATCCTCTACGTCCCTGTCATGGTATTTACGCAATAGTTATAGGTTGGATTTTCAAGAAAACTACTCTCTCACGTCTTAAACTCTTAGACGTCTAAGTTTCATAATGTGGAGAACCCGGGCCATTTTGCCAAGTTTCTCCGAAAAGGGTTAAGATTTTGGAGTTCCATCTTAAAATGTTAATCTTATTATTATTAAGAAGAATAGTTCGATCATTTATAAATTGATGTATGTTTTCATCTTTATTGGAGATGAGATTTTATTCCTTGACATGTCTTCGCAAGATAGTGAGTTATTTGATATGACAAATCTTGAAATTTGTATGCTCATTTTTTTTTCCTTAATCGAATATCACATTAAGTGTCTGTCTGGCATTGATTTTCAGCAACTAAAATTGATTTTAGAGCCGTTTCTTTTTTACTGTTTCTCACAAACAGGCAGCCCATTTCTGTGAAAATATTACCGTTGAAACACTCAACCGTCAAAAAAGGACTTTTAATCCAAAATTTCAGCTCTCCCAGACAACCCCTAAGATTTGGAGTTTTGTCTTAAAAGATCAACCTTATTAAAAAAAGTCGTTCAATCCTTTATAAATTTGTTTTAATATTTATTCGATCCGAACAGTACCGTGATATCATAATCGGAAAAAGACCCGATGTTCAATATAGTTAACACACAAATATAGATATCGAACATAGTGGGACGTGTGTGATCCATCGTTAGTGAACCCAGTAAACCACCAATCACAACTTCAAGCGCATGTTTTGAGCTCAGAAGTCAGAATTACATCATAACAAATTAGATCATTAATCTCATGTACTATTTAATCCATTTTACCAATCATGTCTTCATAACTTTGTACTCTATATTCTTAGTTGGAAACAACCAGTCGAGAAAACACAATTCAATCAAAGAATCAGAAATATCACGGTTCTAGCACTTGACTAATATGATCTACTGGGAAAAAAATAATAATATTTATGGCAAGAAATTCTTACATACCTTATTATGACATATTATGACAAGACTTAGTCTGGACAGAAAATCTTGAGTGTGTGTATATATATATTGAAGCTCTGAGTTTTCTCAAACCCCAAAAAATGGCGGTTGTATGTATATGTATGTATACATGTTTATGCAGAGTGTAAGGTTTGATATGGGCAGTAGTTGTAAGAGGAACTCAAAATGTTTGTAATTTTTGCACCAAAAAGACGAAGTAAGGATTGGTTAAGTGATTTATCTTGACGAACTATTGGCACTCGTTCCAAGAATAGTGGGAAAATAGAAATATTATAAATAATTTTTCATTAATAGATATTTCTCCATTCAATAATTGGGTTTTATGGAATATAAAATTTGAGAAAATGAACCTTCAAAAATAAAACAACACATTACTTGAAAAAGAAAATAATAATTAACACATAAAGCCCCTGTTTGAGCCACATTATTTTTTCATTATCATTCTTCTACTTATTTTCAACCACACATTTTTTAATAAAATAATATTTTCCATCACATCATTAACTTTTCTTTTTTTTCAACCACATATTCATTATTACATCAAACAAAAAAAAAAAATACATTATTGTGAAAATAATGTTAACTCAAACAGGGATAAAGTCTGGACTACACCATCATTACAAGATTAATTTTTTTAAGATTGAACTTCGATGATGGAATTCTGTACGCCTATTTTATTTTATTTTTTCGAAAACAATTTTAGGATTCGTAAGTTCCACAAAAATTGAATAAAAAATTTAAGCATTATCTATGCATTTAATATAATCAATTTTATTTATTTATATTTTTGTGTGGAAGAGTTTGCTTTGTTTGAGAAAAATGACTAATTAGAATGGGCAGTAACCAAAAAGCAATGTGGGACCTTCCTCTTTCATGGGAATATACTTTTTGTCCAAGAAGTTCTTGACACGTGGCACATTCTGGGACACAGAGAATAGTGTGTAAGAACACCTCTCTTCTATCTTATCTTTCAGACCATGAACTTTCTTTCATTTTTGTGGTCTTTAATTAAGTTATAATATTTTATAGTTAATATAAATTGGATTTTTTTTAATCTATTTAGATATGCATGAGCTTGTGTGTGGTTTGAATGTCTTTATAATTTAAGGTTTGTTTGTCATATCTTATTTGAAAAATTAAAATAATTTTCAATCACATTTTTTCAATAATTAATTTCCTTGTGAATCATAATTTTTTTTACTTCTTAATCATACATCTCTAAAAAAAATCATTTTTCACTTCAAATAATCTCTTTCAAACAACCACATAGAAATATTACTACAGATGTGAAACTCAAATACTAAGTAGTGAGATTTTTATAGATGTGTCCAACGCTATATTTCTAGATGTTTCTAATATAGCAATGACTTAATATTGAGGATTACTAAAAGAAAATACATATCGTATCGATTTTTAGCGTTATATCCTTTGTTTGGGTTTTATTTAATTTTTTATTAAAAATTTATTTTTCAAAGTCAAATATTAATTTTAACTACATATTTTTTTTTATGATCCACAAATACTACTCACATATTCATCACTCATTTTTTTAAAAATAAAATGAAATCTGAGAGATGCTTAGTATTTGGCACAAAACTTTGTATTGTATTATGTAAGCCTCTATTTGGAAATTTTATAAATGACTTTTACAGAGTTAGGGCTCAGCGCGGTAGTGTGCAGAGTTCGATTCCCCGCAAAGGTGTAATTGACTTTGTTGCAAGTGGGAGTTACCACATGGTTAATAGCTCAGGCCTATTCATAAGCTCTCCACCCTGACTTCTGAGAGGCACATCCTGCGATTTACCTCATCCACGATGGTCCATGACAGGGTCGGTGGGGCCCCTCAAAGTTGGGGTTCAACCTTTATAAATGACTTTTACATAAGAATAGTAAGAAGTATAATAATGGCCCATAAAATGTGTATAGTAATGAGGAGTAGTCATAAATGGATAATTAGAATTAATGTTTGACATTCATTGAATTTAAAAATCAATTTATAAAATTGTATCCAACTTAGGCTCACTATGACATAGAAAAGTAATACAATAGTTGTAAATAAAAGTTGGGGATATTTATTACTATTTTATCCTATTTAAATCATTGTGAATTGTATATACGTACATATTCTAGAAAAAATAGCGATTTTAACAAAATTATTAATGTTATAAATAACAAAAGGGGGAGTGAAGCTGTAGCAAGATGTCGTGGTGATTTGAGTTTGTAGATTTAGTTTTGGAGAAACCTTTATGATTATAAAATTTTGGATGTACACTTCTGTTGACACACTAAAAGTGCAACCCAAGATAAAATGTCTAAAGAGTGAAGCCCAATTCGGAAGTTCAGGATAAGGGTCTAGATAAAACAATTGATGAATCCAGTATAGACCTAAAAACAAAGAAACATCATTGCCCAAACTTGCAAGACTCCCAGAATTTGAGTGAATGAAGTGTCGTATGATCGCCAGGGCGATAATCATGTCCTCGCCCAAACTTTCAAGTCGCCCAGGAATTGAACGAATCTAAGGTATTATGGTCATCTATTTCAACAGTTATGGAAGCGGTTATTAGACAACTTTATCACATCCTACAATCCAAGGATTCCAGTAGTCGGCAGTTAAAAGACAAGAGTAATGACAACGGTTACGAGATAACCATTTCCCAACCAGTCGGCCATCATGAAGAAAGTGGGTAGTTATGGAGCAATCGAGTAGTTCCAAATAGTTTGGCACCTAGAAGTTATTAAGGAAATATGAAAAGGAAGTGAAGGCATAGAAGAAAGGACCCCGAATCATAAACTCTCAATAGAGAATTTGTAATTTCAATTTCTTAGTTTAATTTTAAAACTCTTCTTTCAGTATTCGTGTGCTTGCGCCCCTTGAAGGCATTCTGTTTGTTTTTTATTGTAAGTCTCTGCTAATAAAACACCACTTTTTTGGACTTTGTCTCAAGAGGTCGATTCCTTATACAATCGTCTGATCCCTTTTTGATTGTTAGTGACAAAACCCATGAAACAATTTGACACGCCCGGTGGGAGATTGGTGTTTTGGTGATTGAGGATATGAAAGTGAAACATTATGCCTCATAAGAAAAGAGTAGTCCAGTCTGTGATCGAACAATATGAGGAGCAGCAAAACTCTCCACGAACAGAGAGACAAAGTCAGAACAGTCACAGTCGTTACGAACCAATGATAGAGTTGAGTCATCGTACCATGCGTGCATTGTTTGGGAAACTCACGTAAGATGTCATTGAATAGGTAAATTTATGAAATGCTCATAATATGGAAAGATTTGCCCAAAATGGGAATGTACATTACGACAATATGGCTAAACAACTAAGTACTTTAATCGAAATCATGAATAAGTTAGTACGTCAAATATGTCAATCAGCTGTACCCATAGAGAGTCACTTTCAAACCAGGATGACTATGGGACATACTTTACCACATAATTTCCCTGATTTGAACCCAGGTCAAAGTTTAGAACCACCTTTCGGTCCCTTTACTTCAAACCAATGGGGTAATAGAGCGCTAAACTTGAGTGGTGATAATATGACTACAAACTTGGGGGGGTAATCCAAATGTAAAAGATAATGTCCTAAACAATGGACAGAACACCTTGCGCACTAATGA
>CAIGRS010026731.1:0-22273 GCA_903798395.1 Fraxinus floribunda
CTTCGGTTTGGTTATGATTTACTTTAATTCTTTAATTTTCCCCAACAGCTTGTCAGTCACTGGTTCTGAAATTATTAAAGGAACATAGCACGAAATTAGTTAGACGTCCCAAGTTTCATCAGCAACTCAACTAGTCAGTTGTAAATTGAGTCTTTGACCAAACATTGTGCATTGACAACGTGAGACTGAATTGTCTATTTGATCACTAAACTTTCAGCCATGCTTCTATGAAGTCCAGAATTTTCAAAATCACTCAAATCATCACTAAACTTTACAAAAGGTTTCCACAAGGTCACTGAACTTTAAAAATCACGACATTCATCATTGAACTTTACAATATGTTTCCCAATAGTCACTAATTCAACGATCTTTTAAGAAACATTTTGTAAAGTTTAGTGATCTAGTGAAAACATTTTGCAAAGTTCAGTGATGAATTAAGTGATTTTTAAAGTTCAGTGACATCGTGGAGATATTTTGCAAAGTTCAGTGATGATTTAGGTGATTTTGAAAATTCAGTGACCCCTTGAAAGCATGACTTAAAGTTCAGTGACCAAATAGGCAATTCACTCACAACGTGACGGATTCAGATTTTTGGTTTGGCTGCCTAAAACAATCGCCAGCGCTACAGTAACTGACTGTCGATAAGTGTAGCGATAATTGGTAGAGAAATTTCATATTTGATTCACTCATTCATAAACTTTGATCTAAAAATATTTAACATACATCACTTTTCATTAACTGTACATAAGAATGTGATTAAAAATATAATATTTTGTAAGTGTAATTGGGAGGGAAAGAAAGGTAAGGGTGCGTTTGATATCCCTTATTTTCCTTGAATTTTTCAAGAAATGTCATTTTTGATGGGCTTATTTTCTTGGGGATTTGTTTTCCACCTTTCACCCCACACGTGCACTATTTCTTTGGAATTGAGGAAAAGGCTTTTCCCACCAGGCTGTCGTCTAAATTATTATTTTTTTGGCAATGGAAAAAATTTCATAATCAATTGTAAAAAAAAAAAAAAATTCACTTTAATGAACAAATTTGATGCAAACGCAGGCCAAACAAATATTAAACTTTGATAAAAAAAAAAAAAAAAAAATTAATTTTTTTACTTTTTAGCAATGGAAACAAATTTTATAATCAATTGTGAAAAAAAATCACTTTAATGAACAATTTTCATGTAAAATAAAGCCAACGAACACAGAATTTAAAAAATTTCCGGGTGAAAAATTATACCAATCAAACACACTTAACTTCCAATTCCCTGCAAAACAATTTCTATGCAATTACTTTCCCTGAAATTCATTTTCTTTCCACCAATTTTCCATCCTTGCAATCAAACGGACCATGAGAAAAAACAATAAATTTACATATTATGTTCATAAACTTTGATATAAAAAAAAAAAATGTTAAATCAACTTTTGAAAAATACCAATCAAATTATTCTTGTCGTCTTAACCCATCCAAAAATTTGGTTTGTATTTCATATGAGAGAAATCTTAGCATATGTTTGACACCCATTTTTTTCATTTTCATTTTCTTTCTTCATTTCAACCACACATTCTATCAATAAAATAATATTACACATAAACCCAAAAATTCTCCTTACATTTTAACCACACATTCTTCCATCAATCACTATTCAAAAATTAATTTTTCTCCCAAAATGGGTGTCAAACATGAGCCGCTGAGATATCAGGCTTTGGTTCACAGGCTAATACCCGACTCTCTCACATTAGGGGGTGGGTGGTGCATTTTTGGAGGTTTTTTTATTGTGAGGGGAGGGCGAGGGGGCTTTACCAGGCCATTTCCAGGCCTAGTAAAGCAGAGAAACTCATCAAACATAGGCTAAAGTAAAGGTCAATGAAAGCTTTAATCAAAACACTCATCACTAACATTTGGTCATTCAAAAATAAAAGGTCACTGACTGCTCACTCTCTTTTACAAAAAGTTACCTGTCCAACACCCGATTTTTTCCATCCGTCTATCTAGACAAAAAATTACGTGTGACGGATGAAAATCCTATGTGTCAACTAACTCCGTTAATTATTGCCACTTGGACAAAAAAACAATTTATTAAACTTACATTTCTCCAGTCAAATATGCAAGAAACATTCCCCGTTTTTCTCCTACCCAAATCAAATTCAATTTCCCAGTTCTTTGCATTGAGCCCTAATTGTGAATCCATTTCTTCTCCACCTACAAATCGATTTCCATCAATATCAAGAAACAATCTCTCCTTCTACACCAATCTTCCCAAGCGAAAAAAGAATAGAAATCAAAAAAGGAATCGATTTCTCTTGATCATAAATCAAGAAAATGTTGTCGTTCGGAACAAATCGATGAAGCAGCGGTTTTTCTTGAATTTATTTTAGAAAAACTGAATATATATGGAAATGGAGGTTGAATATTGAAAAGATGATTTTAAAGGTTAATGAACAAATTTGCAAAAGGTACTAAAGGGTAAGGATAAGCGATATCAAAATGGGTTGTCCCAAGCCATGAGCTTCGTAGTCTAGACAATACAAGTCCCAATCTTGGTCCACGCCAACGTCTAACGAGATGGGGTGTGGTGTTGTGTGCCTTGCTTTATTTGACAATCGAAAATAGAGCATGTAGGGCTTTGTGGTAAAGTTCTCAGTCTTTACTTACATTGGCAACATAAATCCAGCTCAAAATTCATCGGCCAAAGCATAAAAAATCTACTTTCCAATTCCCACTTTGCTTTGGCTATGTACTTACCTTGAATTTTCTTACTCGCTATTATTCTTTTCCATCCATGTAGTTATTTATACTTTTTTACGTCATTGCTCTATTAGCACACGGATTATTCTAGCAAAAGAGCAAGCACCCCATTCAATTTTCAGATGGTTCAATCGTCAAAGAAAATGTCTATGACAATTACAAGTAACATTGATCGATTTTTCACCATTCAAAAGAAATCGAGACAACAAAGAATATCATTGCGTCACATTTACAGTCTTGTGACTGATATTTATGATAGAGTTGCACAATGAAAGTATTGTAACTAGTTTAATTACCTTTTAAAGGGAAATAATATAGTTTACATATCTAAGTTAGATTCTACCGAGTATTTTAAACGACTTTCTTCGATCCAGTGCATCTCTATGGTACAAACGTACATGTTTGAATAAATGTTCAGTAAATATGATAGTGCATGACATCAACATCCAATCATAAATAGGGCTCAAATCTCCATTATTTGTGTACTACAAGAGCTCAAATATCAATATAATCAATAATAATGCACAAATCATCGATATTTGTGGGTCCATCATTGAGCCCACTTTGAAAATCGTTAAACTCCAAGATAAATAAGTCTCAGATTTAGGATTTGTCTACACATATACGAAGCCCATCATGCTAGACCCTAACCAATCTCTCGACATTGCTCGTGTACACAATGTCGAACCTTAATACACAATCATGAGTTACCTTCAATGATCATCGGGAGCCTCAACTAGATATGTCTATTAGGACATCAACAACATGTTAAAATCTTCCACTCACCATTCACATGTACATGATGAATGATAGTATAAAAAATGCATGTCATGTGAGAACACTATATTTGAAATCATCGTACAGATAAGTCACATAATAATATCACACTTCATATTTGTATGTTCATTTTTTGAGTCTTAATCGAATCAAATTGCTCTTTTGAGTTTAATAAGCTTTGATATCATGTCAAGACTTGATTTCCATCTTAAAATATCAATCTTATTAAGATGAGTAATTCAATCATTTATAAATTGATATATATTTTTATTTTTATTTAATATGAAATTTTATCCCTTAATAATTTTTTATTTCTTGACAATCCATTTCTATTTATAATATTACTAAATCATACACCGATACACCCCTATAAGTGTAACATGATTGAAGTAAGAGCACCGGGTTTTATCTTTTACTCATGTCAACAACAGGTGGCCAACATATGCACAGAAAACTATAAAATAATGAAGCGAAATATTTTTTGCTCAATATTAAGATTAAGTAAATTAATTATTTTATACAGCAAGATAGAAGTTACTTTATCACATTTTTTACAGTTAAAAAAGCAATTTATTTAGGATTATATATACATTTTAATTAAATTTATTATGCTACCCATGGTAGGAAAAATACCTTGATTCAAATTTTATTGTCAAATATTTATGAAAAACAGTACAGAAATACACTCTCAATCTTACACGAGAGTCGTGTAAAGATACAATTTAAATGAAAAATTATGGTCCCTCACTTTTAAGTGAGATGGTTAATGAACCAAAAAATTGCTAAAGATAACTTCGTTGTTCAGACTTAGCCAAACGTGTTTGAGAAATGGAAGTTAACGTTAGTCCTGGAATTTGTTAGCCAACTTATTGTATTTTCTTGATTCGTTAGGTGTAATCAGCTCAATAAAATCTACCTGCAGCGTCGAATATGACTAGAAAATCCTAGAAAGTCATGCAACTTGGGCGATTTTCGCTTCAGCCGTTGTAACAAAGGACAAGTAGTTGCAGTTGGTTTATCAAACTCTGTCAACCCTTTTATTGTCTCTCTATTCTAAACATTCCTTTTTTTCACCAAATATTGCCTACTTCAGTTGATTATTCACAAACCCTTTCGTTTTTCCATCTCTTTTTTGCCATTTTAAGACCGAAGCAATCACTATTTCTTTCAATAGTTTGTTTTGAAAAGCCTGAGAACATAGTAGTCGTCTTTGAAAATTAATATGAAGTTGACGGTATTGTCATTGGTGATATACACAACAATTTTCGCAATTTTGATCAATGGATACAATTGCAAAATAGTTCAGTTTATCTTCGGGGATTCTCTTTCAGATGTTGGGAACAATAATCGCTTGTCGAAAAGTTTTGCTCAGGCAAGCCTCCCCTGGTATGGTATCGACTTTGGCAATGGGATGCCTAATGGAAGGTTCTCCAACGGCCGCACAGTTGCTGATATAATAGGTAATATTCAAATTTCTTGCCATGCTTTGAACACAGTATTGGACAGTACCATGTCCAGTACTGTCTCGTCCAACCTAACAAATATTTCATGAGAATTTTGTATATCGAACCCATTTTTTTTATCTTTTACATAAATTTGGTTGATCATAATTCAAACTGAATTCAGGGGATAAGATGGGACTTCCAAGGCCTCCAGCCTTTCTTGATCCATCTCTAAATGAAGATGTCATACTCAAAAATGGAGTAAATTATGCCTCTGGGGGCGGAGGGATTTTGAACGAAACGGGTAGTCTCTTTGTAAGTTGAAACCCTCTTATCAACACAATACTGAACAATATTAGATGTATAGAACTAGCCGGTTCTATTGCCTAACCTTTTAAAATTTACATGCAGGTCCAGAGGTTTTGCTTGTATAAGCAAATAGAGTTATATCAAGCAACACAAGATTTAATAAGGGCAAAAATTGGCAACAAAGAAGCTGTCAAATTCTTCCAGGAGGCTCGATATGTGGTGGCTCTAGGAAGCAACGATTTCATAAACAACTACTTGATGCCTGTCTACAGTGATTCTTGGATTTATTCTGATCAGACTTTCCTTCCGTATTTAATGAAAACACTTCGTGAGCAACTTACAGTAAGTCATCACATTATTCATTCTTGGGTTGAACAATCTTTTGATTATTTTACAAAACTACCTTTTTTTTTTTTTTTCAAAAATAGCTTTTGCACAGCTTAGGGGCACGACAGTTGATGGTATTTGGACTTGGGCCAATGGGTTGCATCCCTCTCCAAAGAGTTCTAAGTTCATCTGGTGGGTGTCAAGAGAAGACAAATAAACTTGCCCAAATGTTCAATACACAAACAAGCAAACTTGTGACTGAATTATCAACCAGTCTCCCAAATGCAGAATTTAAGTTTGGAGATGCTTATGATGTCGTCAATGATGTCATTGCCAATCCAAATAACTACGGTAAGAAAAATAATCCAACATTAATATATTGGCCGTCTATATTTCATTAAGTAGTCGATGTGGGATTTATCCTTTAACGTGCTTTCGTAAGATAGTGACTCTTTTGAATAGAACAATCTTGAAATTTTTGTTCTCGTTTTTGAATCTTAGGCCCTGTTTGACAATCAAAAAAATTTCACTTTTTTCTACACATTATTTTTTAACTACGCAACGCATTCACATAATAAAATATTTTGCAGGTAAATTCAATTTTTTTCCTACTTTTCAACTACACATTTTCCTAAAAATCACTATTCAAAACTTTATTTTTGAAAAGTATAATTGTCAAGCAAGGGCTTAATTGGATCAAATTACTGCATCTTGGTACCATATTAAGACTTATGATTCCATTTTAAAATGTCAACATTATTATGAGAATAACTCAAGTCCTTGTAATTTCAATAAAAATGTAATTTCATATAAAAATACTGTTTAAATTAATTGTCTATTGTATTTGAAATTGTTGAAGTATCTCGACTGCTATTATAATGCAGGATTTAGTAACTCAGATTCTCCGTGCTGCTCATTTGGAAAGATACGACCGGCTCTAACGTGTATCCCAGCATCGACCCTTTGCAAAGACAGAAGCAAGTATGTATTCTGGGATGAGTACCACCCAAGTGATACGGCTAATGAATTAATTGCAAATGAAATGATCAAAAAGCTTGGATTTAAGCAAATTAATCAGTCGGATAAAGCAGCTCCTTCCCCTGCACCTGCTGAGGCTCCATCATCTGATGGGAATTAAAAAATTTAATAACTTTTTCCTCTATTTTTCGTTGAATCGTATGTGAGTTATTCAAGGTCCACGAACGTGTTAGATTTGTATAGTAAGATCGAAAAAGATATTAAGTTTTTTTTTTCCATCTTCTTTACCAATAGTAAGTGATATTGAAGTTCACGACTTGCGAGCTTTATTCTTCTTGACAGAAGTCCTGAATTCAAGTCTGAAGTCATCTACTAATGAAAAATGTGCAATTGTAATGCATTTTAAGAAAATAAATCTGACGTGCATGTAAAGGAAAGCGTTGAAGACATAATATAAATAGATAAATTTTATCGCTCTTTTTTATTAAAAAAAATAAATTTACCCCACTCTAATACTTAAGCTTTTATATTGGAATTTCAACATGGTTATTATTAGTTTACAAACCCCTTATAAAAAAAATTATCTTATCCAACGCTGAAATGGTAAAGTTTGTGAAATTAATGGAAGACAGTATATGTGTCTGCCACTTCAAAATGCATTTAAATTCTGCCCACTGAAAACAAAGTAAATGTCAAGTTGCCAAGAATCAAGATAGCTACAACATTGTGAAAGTAGTTTACCTAACAATGCATAATTTAACAATAGGACAGATTAAGCACTTTTATACTTAATTATTCATTTAAAAGCAGATTTTTTTTAAGCTTATCCAAAAATCAAGAATCCTCAAAACCCCAGTGGCGGCCTGGGAATGTGGCGGTTATTGGGCCCCGATCCAGGATAGTCATTGAGCTCAACACCCATTCTTCTCTTTGTGGTCTCTACCCTCCAACTTTCATACATACTTGCCTGAGTATTTAAACCAAAGATTTCTCATACGTTATACGAATTTGATTGCAAACATAAATTTCTTGTTATGATATCAAGACTGCCTTAAGTACATACCCTGTGGATATTCCCTACAACTGCATTGTAGCCTCGAGATTTCTGCACCAGGGTTTCACTTCCTGCCATAAGAGAAATATGTTGAAGAGGAGAAAGAAGAAAAATATAAAGCTTGAAGAGTTAAAATTAAGAAAGTACTTATAATTGGGACTGCATTAATCATGAATATAAATTGAGACAAACATAGAAGAATGACTACTGAGCGAATTGAAATGCCAGCCATTTTTCCAATTTCTTTGTCTTCCTGTAAAGCAAATAAGTGTTCAATTTATACATTCTTAGTTTGGACATTGGGAAGTTGGGCATTAAGGCAGTTTGTGGTGTCTTGTTATGGCAATAACATTAACATTGTAAGTCAAAAATGTGTCTGCTGATCAAGTTTGTTTTTTAAGTGGAAGTTAGGATGAAACTATAGTTTTAAGTCAAAATGGAAACAAAAAGATGAACGCACAAATGTGCTAGTGGAACGTGACGACTGAATGATGTTTGTCGTGACAAGGCTTACAATTAGAGCTCCAATTCCAAAAATCTCAAACTGTAAATTAACATTCCACAATTATCCATCATTGATTCGATGCAAGTTCTAAAAGTTTGTAATTAAGTGCTTGAACTTTCTAAACGTTCGATTTAGCTCTCAAAACTTGTGAATTACATCTGATTGCTCCATTAGTGCTTCCATTTTATGCAATTCTGTTGCATTAATTGTCCCGAATCAGCTCCATTTTAGCCCCAAAAATCATTTTTCATGTCAATTGCATCCAAGTGCATTCTAAACTACACAATGTACACATTTCTTGTCCACCTCCACCTTGATTTCACGTCTACAAAGTACATACTCATCTGCATTTTATCCATTACGCTTCAGAATAATATACATAATAACATAAATACTAATGCTTAAATCATACTTAATTTCCAACTGAGCATCAATGGCTCCTGAGATTCACGCCAGCCATCTGACCGGCAACTCTAGCCGGCGGCCGATAGGGCATGTGATGCTAAGTGCTATAGTAAGATTTTCTTAAAACATGTGACGAGGATCCATGAATTGTCTTCAAGTTAAATACCATGTCTGTAACTAATACTTGCAACTTGAGGATTAAATTCCAATGGCAATGCTCTCGTTCACTATCCTCCCTTGTTCTGTTTTCCTTTTATTCACTCTGTTGATCTACCAGTTCCCAGCCACGATAACGGCATGATGCCATTGGGACGATGAAACCAGGTTGTTGGCATTCAAGTCGGGTATCACGGCCGACCCTCAAGGCATGTTGCACACGTGGAAACCCGGTACAAAGTACAAACTACTGCCAATGGCACGAGATATCTTGTTGATGGGCTGTGATGCCATTTAAAATGGTGGTTCGGTCCATGGGCTATGACGAAATTGGGGCTAAGCCCACTTGCTGGTTTGGTGTAATTTCCTCCTGGGATTGTTCCAAAAAGTATTGGATATCCTCAACTCAACATCCTTGATCTTTCTCACAATTTTCTTCATGGTCCTTTCCCAGAACTGTCTTTTATTCACATCCTCGACCTGTCATATAATAAGTCCGATTTCAGGGATATCCCAAAATGGGTACACCATGTCCTTTGACCTCTCCGAAGCTGGCAAAATATGGACTCAATAGTTCATTGAATAACTGGATTCCAAATCGGACCTTTCTTTACAACTATCTTGATCTTTCGCACGATAAAATTACAGGAAATCCGCTACAACTATTGAATAGCACGACATCTTTGATATGTTTCGTGGCATCAGATGACAAGTTAAAGTTCAATAGGAACACATGAAGATTGGAAAGAACCTGAAGTACTTGGATTTGTCGCACAATTCGGTGTTTGGAAATGTGCCTAAAGCTGTTTCTGAGGCTAGAAAAATAGCATGTTAATTCTAACCATTTGTGCGGTCGACTTCTCCATTGCCACCCGTGGGAAGAAAAATAAAATATTGTTAAGTTGCTTGATTCTGAGTTCAGAATAACGTCACTTTAGCATTTGTATTCCTCGTTGTCTATTTCTTTTGTTACTTGAATGAAATGGAACATTTTTCATTTTTTCCCACCATTTTCCAAATTTCAAGAGCTCAATTACTGCCTTACTTTCTTACTCGTCCAAAATTGGTTTTAAACAACCGAATATACTACTATAATCTCCTCACGTTGGAGGACGCGATCAACCTCGGATTTTTCCTAATGGTTAATGGATCCCACCTAAATATTTGGTCAAATTTGATGAAAACCAACTTTTAAAAACCTTTTAAAACCAGTTTCCTTTTGACATATACTCAACTTCATCCTCCAGATCAAAATTTGCCCTAAACTATGTAATAACCGATCACAAGACCGTCACATATCTATAAATTGTTAATCTACAATATATTAAGCCCCTGTTTGAAACCCATTTTGAGGAGGTTAGAAATTTTGGAATAGTGATTAATGTGAGAATATGTGGTGGAAAAGTGATGAAAGGTTTTTGATTTGTGTGTAATATTATTTTATTTGGAGAATTTGTGGTTGAAATGAAGAATGAGAAATTAATGGATGTCAAACGGGGGCTAAATATCGTATCAAGTGAAAATCATTTTTTGGACGATTTAAACCCTATTACAATTCAATTATCTCAATAATATCTCACTTTTCATTTTTTAATATGTTATAAATACTACAAAATCTATAATATATTAAATAATTAAAATTCACAATAATCTAGACTCAATGAATCTTGACTTGATGAATCTTGATTTACATTAATCTAGTGTAATTATATATAAATTTATTTCTATTCATATATGTAGGAATTTTAATAGCTATTTAAATTCATGGATTATCAATTATTTCTTATGTACCAAATGTAGTATAAAAATCTTGTTCATTTGCAGTACATTATCACAGAAAAATTGAATAATAGAAATTGAGTTTTGGGAGTGCAATTTTCTTCTCTTAAATTTCTATCCTAAATTTTATTTTCTTTACTTCGTTTGAGAATCATCAAATCCTCCCAACAGGTATTAGATATTACTTTCACAACACTTATTTTAGAATAACGTGCAATGCACGTTCAATTCTGACTAGTAGTTTAAAATGTCTCTTTTTCAAGAAGACTAGTGATTAGTCAATACCAAAAATCAAAACTTTTGATTTATCTAACTGCTGTGATCATATAATAAATTTCTCAATAAGAAAAGATTAATTTATAATTTCATAAAGACTTTAAGTTAAACTGGAAATAATAAATTTCTATTAATTTAATTTCAAAAGGACTTAAATTAAACTGAGAATAATTACTTAAAGGTGCGCGGAATATTATGACATTCGAGTAACATCAGAGCCGTCTGATCCATACAAACCTATGAGAAAGTACAGCCCTAATCCTGTTCCAACCAATCACCTTTCTCCATGTCGTATGTACGGTACCCAAACCAGAGAGCACAAAGGGTTTTTTCATTTGTAGTTTTGTACTGAAATATATGACAATAAATTTGACAATCTCTCACATGCGACGAGCTCCGTGTGATTAAAAAATTTAAAAAAAAAAGTGGCCCCCACCTCATTGTGAGTGTCGATCAACCTGTATATTAACTATTTTCGATACGAATAGCAAACTAGCACAAATAGGTAACTTCCACATTCCGTGTAACCAAGAATCTACCTTTTTTAATGTTAAAATAAAGAGTCTTGCTATTTGTACATAATTTTGTGTACATTAAGGTGTCCATCCCCTCACATGGGGGTAGAGCCCACTTAAAGATAATATTTTTTATTCAAGTGGATCTCACCCTCATGTGAGAAGGTGAATACCTTGATATACAAAAAATTATGTATAATTTTAAAAACAGATTTTTAAATCAAAAAAAAAAAAGTGGCCCCCACCTCATTGTGAGTGCCGATCAACCTGTATATTAACTATTTTCGATACGAATAGCAAACTAGCACAAATAGGTAACTTCCACATTCCGTGTAACCAAGAATCTACCTTTTTTTAATGTTAAAATAAAGAATCTTGCTACTTGTACATAATTTTGTATACATTAAGGTGTCCATCCCCTCACATGGGAGTAGGGCCCACTTAAAGATAATATTTTTTATTCAAGTGGATCCCACCATCATGTGAGAAGGTGGATACCTTGATGTACAAAAAATTATGTGTAAGTAGATAAACTCTAAAATAAATACTTATTCTCCGTGGCCACCATAAAATCTTGTGGCTGAGAAAATCAGAAAAATTGCTGACGTGGGATCCACATTTTTAAGGGTTGTTTTTTTTAATTATAAACTTATAAGAAGGATCAAAATCGTACTACTTAGCACTGCCAACAAAGCCTTTGTGTTTGTCATTTCACACTCTTTTAGTGGGAAGAAAATGGTGGAAGTAAAGGAGCCGGAGATAAAACTGTTTGGGATGAAGATTATGCTGCCGGAAAACGGGAAAAAGGTTTCCGTGCTCTCCGGCGGCGAGTCTTCTGACGAGATTGATGAAGAAAATTGTGGTGGATCATATAATGGGTTCTGTTTGGATGATAATAAAGTGAGCAGAGTCGAACAAGAACAAGATGCAGGTGAAGAAAAAGAACAGATTGAAGAGGTAATTTGTAGTTGCTCTTTTTCAGATTCAATGAATATTATGTGCCTTTCGAACTATCTGGGTATTTTCCATCTGGGTTTTAATACATATTTTGTGTTCTTCAATTGTTTAATTTGATTTAAAAGTTTAAATCCTTTATTATTATTATTATTATTTTTAATTGGTTTTTTTTTTATGCCCTCTTTTATCTTTTTTTAGATTCATTGTTGTAATGTTCTAAATTTAATTTTGTAAAACTAAGTAAATTTCAAATTTTTAATTTATAAAATTGAAGTAGCTCGAGTATTTTATACACTCATCTCTTTACAGCTTTACTGGGGACAGAATTTGAGTCCACCAGTTGAATTTTTCATACTATTTTATCAACCTGATGCAGAATATGAATATGAGTAGTCCGCAATAAATTTGATCAATTAAAAGTTAGAGTAACGATATAAAGCACAAATACTAGTCTAAGTGGCACTAATTTGGGTATAATTAAATGAATCACTTATTCCACCTTTCATTCAGCCTATCACTTGGTGTCTCTACACTTGGTGTCTCTACACTGGTGTTGTAGCAGTGGTGCTATATAACATTATTCCAAAAGTTATATCAGAGTTTGTAGATGAAGAACTCATAGGAATTTTTCTTTGAATTCTAGGAGGGATCAGAACGACAGTGTTGGGAATCGAATCCACAAAAGGACCAGCTTCCAGCTGCAGGGGAATCCCAAAACTCTAACCCTTTATCAGAATTTGATGATCCAAAAACTCCCCCCATTGATGAAGATGTTGCATCAATACATCCTCTGAAAAGTGAGAATGATCAAAGCAATGGAACAAATTCACAGCACAAAACTCTGAAGAAGCCGGACAAAATCCTTCCATGTCCCCGTTGTAAGAGCATGGATACGAAGTTCTGTTACTACAACAATTACAACATCAATCAGCCTCGCCATTTCTGCAGGAGTTGTCAAAGATATTGGACGGCTGGTGGTAATATGAGGAATATGCCCGTGGGTGCTGGTCGACGCAAGAACAAGAACTCTGCCTCTCATTGCCATCACGTCACAATCTCTGAAGCCCTTCAAGCATCTCAACTCGAAAGTCGAAATGGATTCCATCACGCAACATTTAGGCCAAATGGCACTGTTCTGTCCTTCGGTCCCGACTCTCAAATTCATGAATCGATGGCTTCTGTTTCGAATCTTGCAGATATAGCAGTCCCAAACTGTATTCAAAATGGGTATTATAAAAGTGATCGAGTGGCTCCACTTTCTTACAGAATTGTCGAGAATGTTGATGATTGTCATAGTGGATCATCCATCACAACATCAAAGTCATCGGTAGAGGGAGGCAAGAATGGATCCCTAGAGCCAGTTGTGCAAAATAATAACGGCTTTCCTTATCCAGATCCATGTCTTCCAGGGGTTCCTTGGCCTGTACCCTGGGGTTCTGCAGTTCCAGTGCCGCCCATCTGCCCTACAGGATTTCCCATGCCATTCTACCCTACACCTTATTGGAACGTTCCGTGGTTACCGTTTCAACTGCCTACACCAAATGAAAAGATGTCGGACGCCAGTCCCAACTTAGCACTGGGCAAGCATACAAGGGATGGGGAATTGCTCAAACCAAACAAGCCAGAGAGTAAAGAATGCCTTGAAGAGAAGAAATCTGAAAGTTCTATTGTGGTTCCAAAAACTTTACGGATTGATAATCCTGATGAAGCAGCAAAGAGTCCAATATGGGCAACGCTCGGGATCAAGTACGATTCCATAAGAAGGGAAGGCCTTTTTAAGGCCTTGCAACCAAAAAGTGATGAAAAGAAACCTGTGGCTATGGCTTCCCCTGTAATGCACGCTAATCCTGCAGCATTATCTAGGTCCATTGGCTTCCGGGAGAGTGCCTGAAGTGATAGTTTAACCACTTATTGTCTAGCAACAGAAATGAAGGCTTGCGGTCTAGTTTCTTCTGAAAGGCCTTGGTCATGGGGGCAATCTTGGATAAACCATTGTGAAAACTAGTTGTTCTTGTCTTTTAACGTTGACGAGGTGCTTCGTTTGGTTGGTGAGCGTGTCATAATGTACATATCTCTGTAGAAAAATACGGACAGGAGGAGATCAAGAGTGTAACATTCAATTGGATGCAACAAGTGTAACTCTAGTTTCTTCTGTTGGCAATTTTGAGAAACTCATGTAACATTCTAATAATATGTAATTTGTCGGTTCCTTCCAGTTTAACAAAAGAATTATATAAATAAATGTGTTTTTTTTTTTTCTTTTTTGACAACTTGAGTTTCTAGATAAGGGGGTTTACATGGTATTAAAGTAGGTAAAAGTCTTAACATCAGGTCTCGTCGGTACTCGAAAATTGTGAACCTATTAAGTTTCAATCAATTGAGAATGCACATGAAGGGGCGTTCGAAGGGCCAATCATTCTCTCACTAGATTTCCCTTTAAGGCCTACTTGCATGTGGATAAAATTAAGAATTTTATAAACAGCTATGTGAATATCCTTTCCAGAACCCAACTTCATGAGGAAAAAAAAATAAAAAATAAAAATGGTAGGTAGATGATATATAAGTTTACCTACCCCTTGGATGCAAAGTTTCAATAAATTAATTTGTCATTTCTTTAACCATTTAAACATTTGAGTGAAGTGCTTTAGCTCAGCCTTATTTTTTTGTGAAAATGAATTTTGTAATAGTTATTTTGGAGATTGTGTAGTTTAAAAGTATGGAAAAATTTAGAATTTACGTGTAAAATTATTTTATTAAAAAATATATGGTAGGAAATAAGTTCAAAAAGAATGAATTATTAGAAAATGGAACTCAAACAGGAACTTAGGGTTCGTTTGGCATGACTTTTGCTTCCTGTAGAAAAGTTTTGAGAGAAAACGACATTAATTTTATTTTTTTTAAATAATTTTTAAAAGCACTTCCTATTTTAAAGGTGCTTTTAAAGGAAGCTATATTAGATTAGCTTCCTCTAAAACTTCTTCTAATTGACAAAAATACTTTCATAAAATTAGTCAAACGGATCCAAAAACTACTTTTGAACCTCAAAAACTCATTTTAACTTTTCAAACTACATGTCAAATGGTCACTTAGCCCCTGTTTGAAACCCATTTTGGGTTGAAAAGAATTTTTAGAATAGTGATTGATGTAAGAATTTGTGGTGGAAAAGTGATGAAATAAGAATGTGTGGTGGAAAGGTGATGAAAAGTTTTTAATTTATGTGTAATATTATTTTATTAGAAGAATGTGTGGTCGAAATGAAAAATGAGAAAAAGAAAGAGAAAGAGAAAGAGAAATGAATGGGTGTCAAACAGGAGCTTAATGTGGGTATCAAAAGAAAGATTTCAAAGTTCTTGTCTTGTCAATATCGATTTAAAAATTAAAAGGAATAATTGTAGAAAAGGTCCAAATCTTTCACTTTTTTTTGGATTTTATCCTAACATTCACTTTGTGTCATACACATTCCCAAACTTTGCAAAAATTAGCACTTGGGGTAATTCGTGTTAGTTTGACCGATAGTTGACTCAAAAAATAATTTTTTATCAATTTAAAAGGGATAAAATGACAATTTTGGATTAAAATTAAAAAACTATAAAACAAAATTAAAAAAAAAAATTAAAAATCAAAACTCAATCACTGTTCATCTTCTTCCCACAACACCCTCTCGCCCCACCTCGCCTCCTAAATCCAACCAAAAATCCACCATCACAGCCCCGTTACCGCCTGTCGCCTACTGTTTGGTTTTTGCCTCGCCATTGGCCACCGCCAGAATCCTTAATGATTGGGCCTTCCGAGCCCTGTCCGAAGAATTGCACAACACAAACCCATTTCCGTTTTGCCAACGAATTGAATTGGAAAATTCGAAAGTGCTCCGATTCTCGCTTATGGCAGCATAGCATGCTGAAAATGCCCCTCCCCTCCCCTCAACAGCATTTTGCTCTTTAGTATCAAAATTTTCAATTTCTTTTTTAGGGCTTTTTGTAAATTACAAAGATTTCATGCCATATGAATTTCACGCTCCCTGTAATTTGGTGTGTTTGAGTTTTTTTTTGCAGTGTTGTCTATTAGACCCAAGAAGACAAAGGGAGCTATGAGATTGGGCTTGGATTTCAGGAAAAATTAAAGGTTTTGTAAGAAGATACGTCGGATTTGGCGGCAGAAAATGGAGAAAAATGAGAAGCGTTTGAGGTACAGATGGGTCGACACAACCCCCATGGATACTTAGTGGTGACAAAAAAGTTCGGCGGCTCGTACAGCTCAGGCTCGACCCGTAAAAAGTTCGAGTCGGGCCCGGCTCGAGCTCGGTCTAACCAAGCCAAGGCTTGGGCCGAGTCCCATTTTGGGGCGTCGGCTCGAGCCTGAGCCGACCCCATTAAAAAAAATATTAAATTAAAATCGGTTGCCACAGGCTGCCTTTGCAGGCAGCTCAAAGCTGCCTGTTGCGCAGCTACAGCAGCCTGTAGCTGCTGCCTTTTCAGGCAGCTTTGATATATATATATATATATATATATATATAAATCGAGCCGGGCTCGACTCGGGCCGAGCCTCATTTTTTTTTTTGCCGAGTCGGCTCGGGCCCAAAAGCTCGGACCAAAAAAGTTCGGACTCGACTCGTTGACACCATTACGGATACTTGACAATAGGGGGTGGGATTTTTTGGCCATTTTTTATTAATTATTATTATCCATGTGAGAATAGGTAAAAATTCTATAAAAATTCCTTATGTACATTCAGATTTATCCAAAAATGAATGGTTAGGGAAAAAGGTAATGGTAGAGGTGGTGATGTCTATTGGTTTTGCTTAATAGGGTTGTGGGGTGCAAATTTTTTATCTAATTATTATGATTGTGTTTTTATCTAATAGAAATCGTCCATTTAGATTCCATGTGCTAATTTTTGAAAGGTTTGAAAATGTGGCTGACACAAAGTGAATGTTAGAGTCAACTCTGAAAAAAAGTTAAAAGTTTTGGGACTACAACTGCAATTATCCCAAATTAAAATACGTGTATATGTTTCATCTCTAACCATTTAAATTTTTAAAAGATCTGATTTGAACGTCCCAAATAGTTTTCTCGTGATGCATCTACCACAAGTAGGATTTGAACTATTAGTTTATCAAAAAAGTGTTAATGAATGCCAACTACGCCCCTGTTTTAGCCAACTTTTTTTAAAATGAGAATGAAAAATATAGTCGTTATTGGGCCCACATAAGAGATAGAAAATTTGAATTTAAATATTGATATGATGAATAACGATCATATTTTTCATTTTAAAGAGAGAAAAAAATATGGCTCAAACAAGGCCTACATATTTGCAATTGAAAAATATCCGTCCCTAATATTCTTTGACGACGAATTATCATAAGAACAGTAGAAAAGTCCGTCGTTAATGGTTTGCTTCTCTAAAAAAATTATCCCACGCCTCCATGTAAATGTTGATTAATAATTTAAAAGATATATTCATATTAAAATTACATTAGAATTCTCCAATGCATATACAGATAGACATCAACTAAAAAATAGATGGGGTCCTTTGATGTAGACATTTAATTGTTTAGTGTTATCGTAATAAATTTTAAAAAGTTTGATATACACGACATTTGGATACATTAGCAAGTGGATAAGCAATGGAGATATTTTGATGTTTACGGCAAATGTAAACCACAAGTTATGAATATGTGGGTCCCAAATGCCACAACTGCTTTGGCCTTTTTCAATTTGCCTTTTTGCTCCTTTCTTTTACTTTTGTTGCCTTTTCCCTTTGTATAGGGAGAATTGGAGTAGGACGCTTCAATTTATTAATTTTGTACAAATAGGTCCTAAACCTTTATGATTGGTAGCACCTTAATCCCACATCAACGGCTTCCATCTATATTGCAATTAAAAGGTGTAATTTTAATTTAAAAGACGACTATATCTTTTTACTTTTAAAAAAGTATTATTTTTTTCTCTAGTGACCTTCCCACTATCCCTTTCCTCACCCTACCCACTCTGGTCCAAGTAGAGGGTGGGGAAATGGGAGGTGCACCAACGGGGATGTGGGGCAACAGGGATGAGGAACCACACGGGATGGCAGTTTGAACGATAAGGGACAAATCTAGAAGGGGTGGGGCAAGGAAACCATAGGGTTTTGGTGCGAGGAAAGAAGCTGACGGTGACGTGGTGATGTGGTAAATTTAATTTTTTTTGTTTTGAACTTTTTTCTTCGTTAAGATTATTTATGTTTACATTATAACTATTTAAGAGTAAATTGATTAGAAACTTTAGGTTGAGATTAAGGCGCCACAACTTTAAAAAGTTTGAGAACCTATTTGTTAATCAAGAAAAGTTGGAGACATGACAAGACCATTGAATATATGAACATTATCCTTCCAACACGTGCTAAATTTAATATGTGAGCGTGAAATGATTTGCTCGAGTATGCAGACAATAGAATTGTAGCCATTCGATTAAGTTTTTGAAATATCTGCTGCCGCCTCCGGCCCCGCCCATGCATGCAAAACTTTTCATGCTCTGGACTTTGTCACCATCTTTTTCCGCCCGTTGCACAAATCTCAGATACAATATCAAACGAGTCTTGATCGTCTAAAGAATGGAAAGGGCAGGGGCGGATATAGACACGGGCTCGACCGAACTACAGCCCGTATCCACCTCTACAAATGCCAACCTTTTTTTTTTTTTTTTTTTTGGTGTGTAAGATAAACCTATGTGCATTTGTATTGCAACCCTTGTTCAAACTCATGGCTGAATTTGCCGCTGGAAAAGGGGGCGAAGTGGAATGGTTTAGGGCTAGCTTAGTTGAGGATTTTCAGGGGCGAGGCGGAGTAGTGATTAGAAAATATTTATTTCTCACCTTGAGTCCACATTTATTTATTTATTTTAGGAAAAATTGCAGTCACAGTACTAAACATTTCATTTGATAGTAGATTTTGCCCAACCCTTTTATTTGTGTCATCTACGATATCAAACATTTCAAAAACTCTCACTCAAACTCCAAATGAATGCTTTCTATTAGTTTAACCGTTAATTGACATTAGCCATAATTTTGACTAATTTTATAAGTATAAAATTGTAATTTTACCTTTTTTAATAATAAAAAAAAACACAATTATATCCCCTTACCCCAAAACCACCAACAATAGCAGCATCGGTTGATGCCACCGCACCCACTCAACGCTGACGCCATCGATAAAAAAGCTACAACAACAATTACGCAACAACTCACACCATTGAAACAGAGCAAGAGAATGAACCCACTAACAAATCAAATCCCTCCCATTATTACGATTCCCTAGGTAGAAGAGATTGAAACACCATTGCCACAGCCACAGCAAGAACTCACTAACACCACCACCTATTGAAGAAGAAGAGGAGAAAGATTGGCCAAATTCAAGTAAGGCGAGTGTGTGAAGGGCTCATCGGAGAATACTAGAAAAATGTCTCAAATTAACCAATAATCAAATTTATAGTGCTCAAAACTTAAATTTAATTATTAATATATTATAATTGCGACTATAGCAGGATTGTGCGGGGTTCATCTTGTTACTGTTTTTGACATGAATTTACCTAAAATAATTTTGGTATTTCACATATTTTTCATTTTTTTTTTTTTGAAATAAATGTTGGTTTAGTTTTGATATGGTTATTCATGATTGTATGGCTGAGTTGACTGGGCCAAGTTGTAGAGGGTACCGATAGCGAGACTCCTCGGTGGTGGTGTTACCGTGTCGGCATTTTTGTCTGTATAGAGTGTGATAGTATGGCTCAAATTTGCCCGATTTGCTA
Organism: Fraxinus floribunda; assembly: GCA_903798395.1. NCBI lineage: Eukaryota > Viridiplantae > Streptophyta > Magnoliopsida > Lamiales > Oleaceae > Fraxinus > Fraxinus floribunda. Next base: position 20,007 of record CAIGRS010026731.1, read on the forward strand.
CTCGTACAGAAGTTCGAGCGTTGAGGCCTTGCTTTCCTAAAAGCCCAAGCCTATTAAGGATTTGGTGATTTTGATTTTGTGACTAAAAATATAATCCGTGACCAATCATTTTGTTATCTGTGACCTAAAAATTATATAATATGTGATCGTGAAAAAATNAATTTGGAAATCTGTGTTTGTTTGACTTTCTGTGACTAAAAATATAATTTGTCACCTTAAAATTCGATAATATGTGATTTAAAAATATAATCCGTGACCAACCATTTTGTTATCTGTGACCTAAAAATTATATAATATGTGATCGTGAAAAAATTTGTGACCAACTAATTTGGAAATCTGTGACTGTGTGACCTATAAATTTTGATCTGTAACCAACTAATTTTGAAATCCGCGACTAATGAATTAATTGTGACCTACGAAATTTTTGAACTCTGACCGTAAAATAATAGGTGACGTATAAAAATTATTATTTGTGATTGAAAAATAATATATGACTATCTAAATTGTGAATCTGTGACCATATTATATAAATTGTCGAAATCGAAACAATCGTCGGAGCTGTCGCCTTAACAATCACGGGAACGATCGCTGGAGAAAAGTGGTGGTTGGAACGATCGCCGAAACGATGGGGGTGGTGAAGGTAGGGCGATTTAATTATATTAAATTAGAATTAAATATTTAATTAAAATAATTTTAATTAATAAATAAATACCTGAGTTTTACATTTTGAAACTTGACACCTGAAAATTGAATTGTGTCAAAATTAACACCTGACTTTTGATTTTTGAATTAATCTATTTGTACAACCGAGGTTCACAACCTCGGTTGACAACCACTCACATGCNAAAATATTTTTAATTAATAAATAAATACCCGAATTTTGCATTTTGAAACTTGCCACCTAAAAATTGAATTGTGTCAAAATTAACACCTGACTTTTGATTTTTTCCCTTCTCTGACACATCTATTAAGACCTGCTAGGCCCAATTTCCTGTCGAAGACCAAGACTCACTGAATGATCCCATTAATGGGCCTTGTGGAAAGGCCTCCTCTTCTTTCTTTCAAGGTAATCCAATGGATATCACTAAGCTCAATATAGAATTAGGCCATTTCTTCAAGCCCATATCAACGACTTCCCAATTTTTCTTCTTTTCGTTTTGAATTTTTTTTTTCTTCACTTAATTATTAACCATTTTGTAGTTGCCCAAGTTTCTCTCCTATTCTACCCACTTTAGGCATTTAGGCGAAAAGAACAATCTATTTGGCGGATATGGGTTCCATTCTGAAACCCTAGCCCCAATCCTCTCTATACGATCCGCTATATATACAACTCCAAATTAAAACCTTCGCCATGACTTTGAGCTGAAACGAAATTCGTCTCGTTGTTTGTCAGTATAATTGTTGATTATTTAATTATCTATGCAATTATAATTTCATCGCTTGGTTAATATTAATATGAGGTTCCGAGGCATTAAACGTTATTCTATCTAATGTAAATTTTTTGCTGTGAATTTATTTAGTTTGATTTCGTTGCCTAAGCTGAAATTGAGTAGCGAATAATTTGTTTTCCTTAATTTAAATCAATTTGCTAATGCAAGTGACGATAAAACAGACAGGGACATCAGAACTCGCTTAAGAGTATGATGATTTGTCGATGGGAATCTCTCTGATGCATTAGCTAAATTTTGTTTTTATTTTTCGTTTGCTTTTGCAATTATTTCTAACATAGTGTAAATGCATGGAGATAGTTCTATTCAGTTTGTTTCCCTTTACAAATTATTTTACGAAGAATGTGAAAGGTTTGCCAATGATGTATATATTGCATGATTATGAGGTTAACCTATGATTATTTAGGCTTATGAATCATCGCAGCTGAGGCTCTATAACATTTTTCCCAGTTATTATGTCCAAAAGATGTGTTTTTTATGTTACGAGAAATCTTTTATTGAATCCAATTTACTTTGATTTTTTATTTTTATTTCATTTTGATATTTTTAAAAAAGATGCCATGTTGCATATCATACAGAAATTGAGCCTGGTGCTTCTTCCAGCTTGAGTTTTATTTGACTTGAATGTACTGGATCAGCACCACCAGCAGCTATACTCCGGTCAAAAAATTGCAACAGTTGATATATTTCATGAATTTAAGTTTCTGGTTTGCCAGTGATGCATTTCTTATAGCACGTATTATCAGAGATAAAAGATGATGATGATACGAGATTGTCACTACCTCTGAGGCAAGCCATTTATTATTGAAATAGTTCTTT
>CAIGRS010026774.1:0-10373 GCA_903798395.1 Fraxinus floribunda
TTTTTTTCAAACCGTTTAAAATGGTTTGGTTTAGGTTTGAGTTTTTCTCAAACCGGTTTAAACGGTTTGGTTTGAAAATTTGTCAAAAATCGGACCGCTTACACCCCTACTTTATGGTAGAAAATAAATTATGGGGGAACATTGCCAGATCTAAGAATGGGATCTTTGTTCATTTGACCCGGAATTGATGTGAACCGTTTGGATAGAAACCATCCACTAAAAATCGTTATTGCTACAAATTCAAAGCTTCGTTTGGTACACAGTGCTATTTCAAAAGAACATTGTAATAAATTGTCAATTTTAGTAACAATCACTAAAGTATGTTAAAATTTCTAAAAGGGTTCTTGAAACAATTTCTTTACAATGGTAATCACTCAAGTTACTAATAATTACATTAATGATGAAAACTTCAAACTAAAAATTTACGCGTCACTTCTAGCTTCGATCATGGACAAAATGACGTTAACTAGTACAACGGACAAAGTCGTGCTGATTGCAGCTAAAGACGTAATTGTGAAATACATTTCTCTATATTTACTCAATTTTAATATACTGAAATTGGTATAACCTCGCATTTTTGTTTGACAAATTTTAGAAGATAGGGCATTTTTTTTGTCACACATGCTAGTTATTGTTCTTGTATCCATGTTGAAATTTAATAGTGACACATGATGTTATGTACATTTATATTCAAATGATTGTTAGTGACATTAGAAACTTTAATAACTACTTGTGTAAGAACATTACTTTAATGATCATTTTGAAATTTTTAACAAGCTTTAGTTATCGTTGCTTAAATTAATCCGCATTATAAACAACAAGGCGAAGATGGCCTCCTTCCGGTGGGGTACCACTCTGGAAGAGCTAGAATTAGAACCTTGTGTCAGGACTTACGGGCTAGGGGACAGTCTCAAGTAGACAGTTTCTATGGGATGTAAGCCTCCCAAAAGGTTCACTTACCAAACAAGGCTAGAAAACAGCTTGTCGGTGAACGGGAAGGATAGGAACAACTCTCGACTGTTACAGTACACCTACCATGTTCAATCTTGATGATGACTCAATTATAGACTATATGCAGGGCCCCTACAGCCATTAAATCACTGTCTTCCTCCCCTTTCGATTAGGATTTTTCATTATCAAGTAAGAAAAAAATTAGAAATCTCAATTATAATATCAATTTCTTGTATGCTCGACTCAAAAGATTAGGACACGATTAAAGAAAAGAGACATGCAACTGAGCTTTATCAGTTTATCCTGTCGCATATAGATTGTAAAAGAAAAATCATTTCATTTATAATTGTATATAACCATTGAAAATGTACAACAAACCGCGATTATAAATTATAAATTACAAAAACACGACACTTTTGACAAGCACCGTAACATGAATCAATACATATTTTTGAACATCAAGCAATCCCGGAATAAAGTATATACCTTTCATTTCTTTTCTTTAATGCAATATAAATATCTGTAATAGTGTGTTGGATATCATGTACATACCTTTGTCACACTCTAATGGCACCGTTGTTTATAGTGCTCGTGCTAGGGTTTGAATCGAGTAGGGTCTCGAGAGATCGGTTTTTCCTATTGCGAGCCCTGCCTGACTCCTTTAATAACTCCGCCAGCCTCTTCTTCTCATCTTCCACATCTGGATTTGCTGTCCCGAGCTTTTCCTCTCTCATACCAACAATAAGTTCCAGAATTTCAATTGCATCATCGAATCTGTATAGAAAATAAACATTAGCAAGACTTCCTCACTTCCCAAATAGGACACTAAGAAAAACTAGTTCACTCTCATCTCTCATCAAATTCCATGCCAAACAGAGCCTTTTATTCTTTCGGCACAATGTAAAACTTATGTGATGCATAAAGTGATCCATTCAATCTTCATTCAATTGTTAACTATAGAACCTATAGTTCTGCATGCAAGTTTACTTCATCATCGATTTAAATAAGTTCAGGAAATATAATATTAGCTAAAGAATCCCAATTGTAAATATGAAATTTTGCAAATTTGTAACGAAGAATATTAAGATATGTTAAGTACCTCCCAATTGCATCATAGGTGCCAGCAAGATTACTATAAACTCCAAGTGTATCTGGGTGATATGGTCCGTGTTCTTGCTCCAGTATACCTCTTGCTTCTTCAAACAATTCGACAGCTTCATTAATCGCATAACGCTGCACACAAGCTAGCCCCATTTGGTTAAGTGCAACCCCAAAGAAAGCAGATTTCTTCTCCCCGCTTGCTCGGAGCTTTGTAGTCGCACTTTTAAACGAGGAGTAAGACTCCGAGTAGTTTCCCAACATATAATGTATAACTCCCATTTGCGCTTCGATTCCAGCAACTGTGTTTTGCTGACCTGGCGCATCATTGTATATCTTTAGTGCCTTCTTCAGCAACTTAAGTGCGTGCTCAAGCTCGTTCATTGACTCGTAAATAGCAGAGATGTCGGTTAGACCACTAGCGATTTCTTCTGGAGCAATCCCAGGTATAGGCTTTTCGTAAATTCGAAGGGCATTCTCACAGTATGACCTCGAGTCCCTTAATTTCCCCGTCTTGTTATACAAGTCAGCCAGACGGACAAAAACTGATGCAACAGTTGGATGGTTTTCCCCTTTACTCGACTTGAGAGATGTAAGTGCTTTCTGATAAGCAAAAATCGCCTCATCATACCTGTTTAAGGATAAGTAAGTATCCCCAATGCTGCAATCAACAGATGCCACCTCGGATTCCTGCCCGTTAGCCACCATGGCCATGCTGGCTAATACAAGATGCTCTAGAGCAGTTTCGTGATCTCCCTTCGACTCACAAATCATCCCCATGAGTCTCCTATCGGCTGCTTCTTCAAGGGAAGATGGAGAACCATTCTCTCTGTGAATATCAAGAGCCATTTGACAAAGCTTCTGAGCTTCCTCAAACTGCATTGCTTGAACGTGAGCTTCAGCCAAATACCTACATGTCTCACTGACTCTTGGATCATGCTCTCCAAGAATTTGTTTTTGGACTTCCAAACCTGTCGTGTAACACGAAATTGAATTCTCTAGTTGACCCAACATTGCATAGGTATCCCCTAACTGCATATAGCCAGCGAATTTAGCAAGGGCATGATCGTCGCCTTCCTCAATCGTTGGAATCTCGATCGAATGCTCCAAAATTGGGATAGCATCATTGTACTGGCCTAAGCTACAGTGTATAGCAGCAATAACGTGTAAACACATGACAGCATCTAAGCTTGGCTTCCCGTTGGAACATTTCTCAAATGACTTTGCTGCACGGAGAGCTAGCCCAAGAGCTCTTCTTGGATTATCTCCCGAAGACACTAAATCCCTTGCTTGTTTGAGCAGAAATGGACCAAGATCGGGATTGTCTGAACCTGCTGCAGACGGATCCTTGGTTCCGCTTTGCAATTTCAGGCTCCCCGAAGCTAAACTCTTGCACTTTTTTGTTTTTCCAACAGTATTCTCACTCCACGGAGGATTCTCTAGATTTCTGCTCTTAGGACTTGATTTTGCAGAAACTTCAGATTCCACCTGCAAGTGAGAAGCCTTCCTTGATTGTGCCGAAGGGGTACTTGCATTTGCAGATTGTGAGTTATCCAACTTCGCAGCAGATACACTTTCTTTCTTGGATCCAGAATCACTATGATAATCACCATTCTCCGGCTTATGCATCTCTTCGTCTTCTTCAATTATCTCCACCTCTGCCATCTCCCCTCCCGCAAGATGGCGCAACTCTGAATCAATCCGAGACTCCTCACCATCCGATCCAAAACTAGGCCTCGATGGTGATTGATCAGAACTCCGCATCTCACACACATTTTCATAAAGCTGCTCAATAGAGGTCTCCTCGACACCATCAACCGGGTGTCCCACGTCCCCATTTGGAGGACATTGGGAAGTCAAACCACCATTTGCAGAGTTATTTTCAACTGGATTCTGTTCATGATGTGCGGAACTTCCATTCTCATCCATAACAAGGTGTGTGCAAGAAACAAATCAACAAAACCCCCTACAAAATTCCCAAAAACAACACTGTAAATTAGAGAAAACAAATCAAACTTGTAAATAGATGAACACTCCATTCATCAAACAAGAAAGTCTAAACAACAGATCCGATATTGAGTCACACCTTTATGACAATTGACACCATTTAAACTGACTACAGAAATTATCAACAATTGATCTTCCAAGTGTTAAAAAGAACAACAAGATTTCTTGAATTCTCATGCAGATCTTCACATACTCAACTAAACTTATCAAGATTCAAAAAAAACCCACAAGCAAAACTCATTTTTAAGTAGAAGAAACAAGATAGTAACTAGACAAAACCAACAATGAATCAAGAAAATGACAGAACAAGAAAAATCAAGAAAATTAGAAACAGATAAAAGAAAAATTATACCTTTAGCAAAAGCCCAATAGGGGGTGTTTCTAGTATATTATAGGAGGGGAAAAAAATTTGTCTTTTGGTGGATTTTCAAAGTGTGGGTCTGTCATATAGGTGTTTGGGAGAGAATGGGACAGAGGTGGGATTTTTAAAAAGATTGAGGGTAGAATAGGGATTTCACAACAAGGGAATTTTTATGGCAAAGTTGCAGAGGTGGAATGTCGGACGAAAGGAGAAGGGGACTTCTCTCCAACCTTTTTTTCCTCGCAATCGCCGGTTAGTTTTTGTAGGTGGCATTTTGTGATTGGTAAGTTCTTGAATTGACTTTTATGCCCTTTGAATTTTGTGGTTTGATATTTCTAGAATCTAGATGGAAATATTACAATTGGTTCACGACCTTTTGAATCCCAAATTTATTTGTGAAAATCAGGATTAGGCTCCTAATCTTTTCAATTAGTGGCATTTTTATCTTAACCGTTAAAATTGAACTTTTGAGTTCTTCAGTTTCTTAAAATATGTGAAACTGAATGTTTACATTGTGCAGATCATCAATGTAGAAAAATTGTATATAACTTTTCCCGACTTAAAATTGAAAGGTACAATTGTCAAATCAATTAACATCCAACTCTAAGTTAGAAGTAAGTCACTTGAAATTTTAATGGGAAAATTCAGATAAGCGCAACGAACAAGCGTGGAGAATATAGTCTCTTCCTTTTTTATTTTCTCATTCTAGGGTGTACATAGACAAGATCCAAATTTACATAATTAAATAGTTATACATTCTTGAGTTACATTGTAGGTGTCACCTCACATAATGTCAAATTTAATGTATATGTGGCAAAACTGTAATTAAATAGGTTGTGACTTAAACTTCACATTTAAATGTTAGTGATCCAAAATTACAAGATTTGAAAGTTGGGAGCCCCGCCAAAAACTTTCCCAATTTATTTTCCTTGATATTTTGGTATTTGACCATTTAATTCTTTTGTCATATTCTCGTTGATCAAGTCATTAAAGCTAAAGTAATGCTATTTAACACCAATGTTATTTACATCAATCTAAATTGCAGCACTTGTGATATTAAATTAGACGTTCAATTAAATGTAAGGCATTGTGACTCATTTAATATGACTTATGATATGCTGATACCTAATTGATGTTCAATTTCTTATTTAACCTCGTGTGGAAATACATACGAAATATTGTTTAAGAATAAAGTAATTTGATACACATAATTTCAATGAACAAATTAAAGAAAATCTCTAAACTCGACGTTCAATTTTCTATTCATTTTGACCTCTTGGTCGTGTTCATACCTTTTCATCTAAAAATATCATCCTACTGCTTGCATTGCCCTTTCCCATGTCAACAATTATTCTACATCTCTCGCCCCACAATCAGGCTCTTTTCCACCTACGTTGGTTCCCTTCTCTATCGTGTGTACATGTCCTTGTGGTAAAAGATCAAATGACGGTGCTTGTGTCATAGGAGATTGATGTAACGAGTTCAAGCGAGAAGTGATAAATCATGTAATGAAGATTGATGCTTACAAGCTCATCTCTTATCATGACAATCTCAAACCAATACATAACATTCTCATTTTCGTCAATCGTGTCAAATTTTATTCAAAATTTATAATACTAAGCCCCTATTTTCCCTCCGTTTTTAAGACTGGTTTTTCTATGAATTCATTTTTAACAATATATTTTAAGGAACGCTTAACTTTTCAATCCCACATTTCATCAACTTTTAATTTTTTACTATTTTTTAAAAAAATCTAAATCAGACTTTGCTGAATACATCACAAAAGTCGTTAGAACAAAGTTGAGGGAAAATACTTATATGTTATAATAAAATCAAAGATGAGTGACCTTTTTGTGATTTGCATCTCTTTTGCTACCCTCTAGGTTGTATTGGATATGGAATCCAATAAAATTGGCACCTTTTTGCACTTCTACAACTGGAAAAATGTTTGATAAATTGATTAATTAATCATTAATGATTCCCCCAAGTGGACCTCCAGTCTTACACGATAATGCATTAACCTTCCACAAATAGTCAAAAATTAATTAATCCATTAATATGTGTGTCCATTCTTTAATTGGACAATTATTGCAAAGTAAGGACTCAATGTTGGATAGCCACTAATAAATGCAAAAAATTATTACGAAGTAACTCATTATTTGGATCTGTAAAAATTAGGACGTGTTCGGTAGAGATTAAAATCGGATTAAAATTGAAAAATTAGTCGATATTGTTGACTTTTATTAGATGAGTGAGATTCAATAACGGCTATATTTTCAATTTTAATTGAATTTTAAGTACGACCGAACACGCCATTAATAATGAACACAGCTAGCTAGGGCTGGGCCAAAAAAATCACCGCTAAACTGACCCGACCCGACTCGTATTGGGTTGAGTCGGTTCAGTTTTAAAATTATTTTGGGTTGGGTCGGGTGAAACAATTTTAAAATTATTATGGGTCGGGTCGGATCAGTTCTAACCCTTTCAAACCGACCAATCCACCACTGAAAATATGAAACCCTATTTTCTGAGTGGACAAATTGTTTACTTTTCTTGAAGTATCGGCAAATGAAGAATTTTAGGAAAAACACAAGATTGGGTTTCATTTCTTACTAAAGACAAAGACTAATCAAAAGATTTGGATTTAGTATTAGAGATTTGAAATCTGGGTTTTGATGGTTTTGGTCTTTTGGAATGTCATGTAAAACAAGAGGAAAAAAAGAAGTCTTTATTTTGTTTTTTTTATTTTCTTGAGCGAATCTTGATTTCTTGAAAGTGTTGATGGCGGTGACTTCGGCATGTAAAGACAGTGTGACAAAATAGTGATGGATAATGGAAAGTACGTGAGGTATACTCCTGAGCAGGTTGAGGCTTTGGAAAGGGTATGCCATGAGTGTCCTAAATCGAGTTCATTGCATTGACAGCAGTTGGTCCGGGATTGTCCTATCCTTTCGAACATCTAACCAAAGCAGATCAAAGTTTGGTTTCAGAACCGAAGGTATAAAATATTGTCTTCTCATCTATTGTTCTAAAAAAAAAGGGAGGGGGCCCCATGTCGGGTCGATTTAGGTTAGGAGTTGGGTCAGTTTGTGAAAGAATCCAAAATCAGGTATATCGAGTCGGGTCGGTTTTGGGACAAACCTGACCCGACCCACTGCCCACCCCTACCGCTAGCAATATTGAACCTCCTAAAAAAGAAAATTCACCCTACCTTCTTATTAGCAATTATTGTGAAGTGTCTGTTCTTTTGTTTTAGTCATTACTTAGATTATTATATATATATTTCAAAGTTTGAGTAGAAATATTATGTATTTACTTTCTACTGACTTAAATAGAGTTGCAAGATTGAATTACATAGCACGGGATTATAGACATAAGTTTGATGTGTTGATAAAAAAAAATTTTAATTATAAAATGTGTAATTTCTTTTGACAAAGAGAAAAATTGAAATATTTAAAAAGGAAAATAAAGAAGATATTTGAGGAAAAGTGTTAAATGCAAAAATAATGGGAAAAAAAGCTAAGTGATCGAAATTAAAGATGACAATGCTTCACAATTAGGGTTGTAAGTTTAGAATTTCAAAATAATGCGATATCAAGAAAAATGAGTTCATGAAGAGCACATGAAATAGTGTGTACGAAAGTAGAAATGCCAAATAAATTAAAGGTCCGTTTGATTGTAAGAATGAGATTTGGGTGAAAAGAAAATAAATTTTATGAAATTGAATTGTTTAGAACTTGTTTTACTTAGAATTGTCAATTAATTGTGTTTGATTGGTATAATTTTTCACATGTAAAATATTGAAATTTTGAGTCTTTTGGTGTTCTTTCGACTTTATTTTTCATGAAAATCATCCATTAAAGGGATATAATTTGCTTCCATTGAAAAAAAAATGCCTAGAAAACCAATTCCCACCATGTAATCAAAGGTGGAAAATCAATTAACTGAAAAATGTTTCCTATCAAACACTCTAAAAAATGGAAAATGGCAAAAAGTTTTTCATATTCCATGGAAAACTTGTCCTATCAAACCGGGCCTAAATTGTCCACAGCTCGAATGGTTCGGTCCAGCTATTGTCTGGTGGCATGCAGGGCAGGTAAGCCCCATCTTTTGCTTTATGTGCATTGAATGTGTAAAGAATTTAAGCGTCTATTTTTTTTTTGTTGAAAAGAAAAAGCAAATATGACCAGTCGGGCCACAATTGTTAACGACCTGCTTGGGCGCGGCCAATAGAGAACACGAGCTATGTCGGGCCCTCACTGTGTAACGGGCCGGGCTGTTTGAGACTCTTTAAAAAAACGAAAATGATCAATTGAATCAAAAATTATATTTTCAAAAAAATGAACTTTCAGTCGCAACTAAACATATTTTATAGACATGAGACCTATCCAATATAAAATAGGAAAATACTAGATGTACATTGATGTGTACATAAATGTGTCCATAATGGACACCCGAATGTACACCCTAACGTACATGAAGCACCACCCTATAAAATATTGCCAACATATACGAATAGTGACGTGTTTGGCAAATTAAGATACTAAAATACTTGTTCAACATACATGAATGATCCAAAGAGAGAGATTGATAATGTCAATATAGATAAAAACCTTAACTTATCTAAGCACATTTAAAAATAAAAGTTCACTTAGAATTTAAAAATAAATTTATGTACGGTCAAGTTTACGTCTAGAATACATATTTACCATGATTATTCGTCGAAAAAGTTATAGCTTGTTTGAATTGATTTAACTGAAAGGTTCGCTTTGTTATTTGATGCATGATACAATAAAGAATTACCACATTGATGCATTAAATAAAAGAGACACATGTATGTCACACGAGACGATTATCAATAGTTTTCATTATCAATAGCATTATTCAAATAAAAAGGAGCGATGAACATTTCGTGGGTCTTACAGAATACGTAGATCATAAGTAAATAGTAATCGTGAATCCTATGAAATTTATGGCTAAAATTAAAGTTTCAAGAGCTTAAATTATAAGTTAAGCCAATCCAAACATGTATATCTAATTTTGCAAGAAATATTATGCTACAATGATGCTTTCGAACCCTTTAGTAAACCTTATAATAATTTGAACCTTGACAAAATTATATGAGTGAAGCCTATAAACTATTAAGTAAAACATAATTAACAAAGTAACATCTTGAAAGAGATCGAAAACTTTGTCAAGAAATTGAATTCATTAATTGTTGACAATCTAAAAATGCAACCTAAAATCACAGGCCCAAAATAAGAAGTCCAATGAAGGAACTCAAGATGAAGGCCTAATAGGAATCACTTTAAAAGACCCACGATAAAAAGCCCAATTGAGAAGCCTGAGAAAATGGCTAAATAACGGAAGCCCAAGAGTAAAGAAACGACATCACCCAAGCCGACAGAACGCACAGAGCCTGCACGAATAGAAAGCCATGCAGTCACTCAGAGCGAGGATTCAGCCATCGCCCAAACCTTCGAAGTCGCCCAGGATAGAACACATCTGAAGCATCGTGGCCAACTAATCCAGCAGTTATGTAAGCAGTTCTTAAACGGATTTGATANATAGAAAGCCATGCAGTCACTCAGAGCGAGGATTCAGCCATCGCCCAAACCTTCGAAGTCGCCCAGGATAGAACACATCTGAAGCATCGTGGCCAACTAATCCAGCAGTTATGTAAGCAGTTCTTAAACGGATTTGATATGTCCCACGATCTTGAGGTAGACGGTTGAGAGGGAAAGGAAGTGGTGACGGTTATAAAGTAACTTCTCCCCCACGAGTCGGTTATTATGAAGAAAGTGGACAAGTTACAACATAATTGGGTAGTTCCAAACGGTTCCATCATCTAGCAACATCAAGGGAGTATAAAAGGAAGTGAAGTTGTAGAAAGAAAGCCCTTCGAATCAAAAACTCTCGACAAGAGAATATATAATTTTCATTCCTTAGTCTAAAT
>CAIGRS010026785.1:0-17857 GCA_903798395.1 Fraxinus floribunda
TTTGGGCCTGATTTTTAATTTCATGAAAGATAAAGTCTGATCCATGAATTTTTCTCGTTAATCTATGTTATTGAGTATCTTGACATGTGAACTGAATGCTGCGTGCTTGGAAATAGTGATTTGATGAATAATGCATAGTTAAAAATATGAAATTTTTTTGGATATGCGTATAATATTATTTTATTAAAAATTGTGTTGTTGAAAATAAAGGAGAAAAATGTATTTTAAAAATAGTGGAGACCAAACAAGGACTTAATAAATTGTTGACTTAGTTACTATATATTTGAATTTCATATTCTAAAGTTTCAATTAAATTTGGGTACAATAATAAAGATACGAGTGATTTAAAAAAAAAAAATGTTCCACATTCCCAATCTTCAAAGAGCGATTAGAAGTAAAGTTCTAAAAAAATGAAACGTGACATAATGACAATATTATCCTCTAGTTTTATGAATCTAGACGACGTGATATGACGATTTCTTATTTTTTTTAATTGTTCAACATACTAATAAATAAATAAAATAATGTATTGTAAGTTTCTACTATCAAATAAATATTATTATTTTAATTTTATTTTTTTATCAAGTTCATAAAGCATGTGTTGTGCCTGTCAATATAAAAAAGTATTTGTCACAAATTGTGAGTTTTTGCTTTCTATTTTCCATTTATTAAATAATTTGTTCATTTAACCTCAAAAAAATTGAAAAAATAAAAATACACATGACTTTTAGTGCTTATGACGCATTAGGCTTCAACCTTACTATCGAGTGTGACCATTTAGACTAGTAACGCCACTAATACTAGAAAACATTATTCTTCTCCATGTGGGACATCTTTCATGCATATTCGCTCTTGGCCTATATCTTTTTTTCGTCTTTTAGAACAATGCTTATAAATAATCAACTTTTAACTCCTTCAATTGCCGAAAGTAGAAACTATAAATTGAAAAATTTACTTTAATGCCCCCTGTTTGAAACTAATTTTGAGTAGAAAAGAATTTTTGGAATAGTGATTGATGTAAGAATGTGTGGTGGAAAAGTGATGAAATTTTTTTGATTTGTGTGTAATATTATTTTATTAAGAAAATGTGTGGTTGGAGTGAAAAATGAGAATGAGAATGTGAAATTAATGAGTGTCAAACGGAGGCAAAAGTAAATGGGGGCAAATTTGTCACTTTCTCAGCAGACCGCAGTCTTCCATGAGGTTGTACGTTAATAAACCCTAATCTCGGACAGCAGTCACAGCACAACGCAGTCTTCAAGAAAGGTTGTACGTTAATAAACCCTAAGTGATGTCGGCCAAGTGGCGTGCTTTGCAGCACCGCCACCGCTACACTTACAACGCCGTTGCATTTCCTCCATACTTCATTCGGGCATCAAATCAAACACCTGATGACAACTCCTTCTTCGTTGAACTAAACCACCTTATTTCCCTTAACTCCACTTACGCGCAGCTCGAACACGCTAAAAATCTTGCATCAGCTTTTTCGAACTTATTATCAAACCCGAATTCTGATGAAAAGTTAATTTCTTTCGCTGCGAAGTTTTATTTAGAAATACTTTTTCTTGAAAATTCTGTGCCTTTGCATAGGACTTTAGCTTCTGCTCTGTCGAAATGTAAGAATTTTCAGAGTTTGATTGGGGATTGCTATAGGCAGCTGTGCGAGGAGTATGGTGGGGAGAATGGGAAGGGGAAAAGATTCTGTGTCTCACGTGCAGCTTTGTCAATGTTGAGCACGCCAAAGTTGGGATATTTAGTGAAAGCCGTGGAGCAATGTGCGGTTTTGGTGGGTTTGAATGCGGTTTTCGGTTTGAGAAGTGTGGTTTCTGAGACAAATGACTCGTCCAGGCCTTCACCAGTTGTAATGGAACAATGCCAGGAGGCTCTTTCTTGTATATACTACTTGCTTCAGCGCTTCCCTACAAGGTTTTATGACGTGGATAGCGAGCAGAATGATATAAGTTCAAAAAAACAGGGTGTTATTGAAATGATATTGACTACTATTTTGAGCATTTTGAAATCACAGGCGTTCGCGAGGGACTGTTTAGTGGCGGCTGGGGTGAGTTTCTCCACAGCTCTGCAGGCATGTTTGAGTTCTGAAGAATATGGTTTGATTATCATGGAGGGTATTTTTCATCAAACTTCCATTGTGGATAGTAAAATTGAGCTTGATGATGTGGTTAGGAAAACTCCAATCAAGGGTGATTTGGTTGTTGAAATTAGTAATTTTTCAGCATTGAGTAGACTTTGCCTGATCAGGGGAATACTCACTGCGAGTGCAAGAACCATTCTGGACACCCGCTACATTGTATTAAAGTATAATCTGAATGGTGTTATAGATTCTGCCAACGATGGTAATTCAGTCAAGACAATACTGTATGATGGAATATTGCCTGAGCTCTGTATTTATTGCGAAAATCCTACTGATAGTCATTTTAATTTCCATGCATTAACTGTGATGCAAATCTGTTTGCAGCAGATAAAAACATTGCAGCATGGTGATAAACTTGATGTTGCAGAAAATTATGATCCAATTCCAGAGGAGATGGGGGCCCGCATATTGAGGATTGTGTGGAATAACTTGGAAGATCCTTTAAGTCAAACTGTTAAACAAGTTCATCTTATCTTTGATCTCTACTTAGACATTCAGGCTAGCCTTAAGTGGGCGGAGAGTAGTGAAAAAATCAAGTTGTTCTTGAGGAAGATCGCTACTGATCTTCTTCGCCTGGGACCACGCTGCAAGGGAAGATATGTCCCTTTAGCTTCCCTTATCAAGAGGTTGGGAGCAAAGACTATTCTAGACATGAATCCTAACTTGTTGTATGAAACGGCCAAAGCATACGTCGATGATGACGTCTGCTGTGCTGCTACAACATTCCTCAAGTGTTTCCTTGAATGCTTGCGAGATGAATATTGGAGTAGCGATGGTGTTGAAAGTGGTTATACAAAATACAGACGTCATTGCTTGCAGCCATTTTTGTGTGGACTTGCTTCTGGACTTGCAAAGCTACGCACAAACTTGAACACATATGCCTTGCCAGTGCTACTTGAGCTGGATGAGGACAGTATATTTCCTATGCTTTCTTTGATTGGCATCGGTCCAAGGGATGAGGGCTCAAAATTTTCTTATAATGAGCTCGGTTATATGGATGTGGCTCTAGGACTTGAACAGCAAGTTGCTGTTTTGGTTTCATTGCTCAAGATTTGTCGTGTGCTTGCTTTGATAGGAGGGGACATTGATTGGCAGGGAAATTCATCAATCTCTCCCGAAGGTATAGTGCTGGATACGGGAAATGGTGATTTACATTGTGTTGTCTGCTTAAAGGGCATAGAGGTTAAAGTCCCGGTCAAGTGGCTCATATTGGCATTGACCCACGAGGACGAGTCACTTCGCATAGATGCAGCAGAATCTCTATTCTTTAATCCAAAGACATCCAGTCTACCCTCTTCTTTGGAACTCAACCTGATGAGAAGAGCAATGCCACTGAACATGAGATGTTGTTCAACTGCTTTCGTAATGAAATGGACTAGCTTATTCAGAAAGTTCTTTTCTCGTGTCCGGACAGCATTGGAGAGACAGCTCAAGATGGGAACCTGGCAGCCTCTTGCTTCTGGAGACAATAATGGAGTTTTTTTCATGACAGGAGCTGAGAACAGTGTAAAACACAGGGCAGAGAATCTATATAATTTTATGAAGTGGTTGAGTTGCTTCTTGCTTTTCTCCTGCTATCCTTCTGCTCCGTATGAGAGAAAAATAATGGCTATGGAGCTCATATTGACAATGCTAAGTGTTTGGTCTATATTGCCCACAGTGCCAGAAAGTCCAGATGCTGTTTTGTCTGAAACCAATCTATATCCATACAGTAAAGGGTTTGCTTTACCTGATTCAACCTTGCTTCTCGTTGGTTCAATTGTTGATAGTTGGGATCGGCTGAGAGAGAATTCTTTCCGCATTTTACTATATTTTCCTACCCCACTTCCTGGCTTGTGTAGTCCAGACATGGTCAGGGAAGCAATTATATGGGCTAAAAAGCTAGTTTGTAGCCCCCGTGTCCGAGAAAGTGATGCTGGAGCTCTGACGTTACGGCTTATCTTTAGGAAGTATGTCCTAGAGCTCAGGTGGATTGTCAGACCTTCATATAATGTAGTCTTCATTCATCCCGAGTCAGAGATGTGCAATGTGGAGTATGAAAATTGTAAATCCAGCTCTCCTGCATTAGTATATATCACATCATTGATTGATTGGCTGCTTTCTGCTGTGGAGGATGGAGAAAATAATCTTTCAGCAGCGTGTAAGAATAGCTTTGTTCACGGTGTATTACTTACTCTACGGTACACATTTGAGGAAATGGATTGGAATTCCGATGTAGTTTTGCACTGCATTTCTGATATGAAACATGCATTAGAAAGGCTCCTGGAGCTTGTCACGCGAATTACATCCTTGGCCCTTTGGGTGGTCTCAGCAGACGCGTTGCACTTACCTGACAATATGGAAGAAATTGATGACGATGCATTTCTGTTGGAAATTCCTGATGAGATTGTTCCATCTGACCCTGCGGATGTTGAGGCACAAAACTCGGACCGCATGCAAAAACTCAGTCCTTCAGAACAGATTGTCATGGTCGGTTGCTGGCTTGCAATGAAAGAGGTATTTTTTACCAGTAAATATTGCGATGCTGTTGCTTACTTGGGGCAAGTCATCTAACAATAACAATGATGTTGTCGTCATCATCATTGTTGTTGATGGTTTCTTTAACTTACGATTCCTAATTGAACAACTAACATCATGTGGCTGGGAGGATGATAGTGCCATTTATTCACTATGTATATGCTGAGCACATAAGATTTATGAGAGTCATATTCGCCAAAAAAAAATTCTGATGATTT
The DNA here is from genome assembly GCA_903798395.1 of Fraxinus floribunda. Taxonomy (NCBI): domain Eukaryota; kingdom Viridiplantae; phylum Streptophyta; class Magnoliopsida; order Lamiales; family Oleaceae; genus Fraxinus; species Fraxinus floribunda. The sequence continues at coordinate 4,888 of CAIGRS010026785.1, forward strand.
GATTTTGATTTTACCTTCATTTATTTCCAGGTGAGTCTTCTTTTGGGAACAATTATTAGGAAAATTCCGTTGCCTACTTCAGATGAGTCAGGGATCACATTTGGTAATGATGCTGATGGTACGACTATGGCATCTGATGCAATGCTCGATATAAAACAACTCGAGACAATTGGCAACCATTTCTTAGAGGTCCTTCTCAAAATGAAGCATAATGGTGCAATTGACAAGACAAGGGCTGGATTTACAGCACTGTGCAACCGTTTACTTTGTTCAAACGATCCGAGGTTGATTTCTTTGAACTTTTCCCATTAACTGTTGCTAATGGATTTCACTTTTTAATCAGCAGGGAGCTTAATTCAAATGCGTTATATTTATTCGTGTCATTTGATAGGATCACTATTTTTACAATTAAAATTTGAGTATTTGACAGCTCATTTTTGAATAATAGTTTAATGTACCATTGTATTTACCCCTTGCCTCCCAACAAAAGGTCAAAAGCTTGTATGGGGTTGCAATTCTTCATCTCTAAACTAATCACTGCACAGTACTCGAAGTTCAGTGCCTTCAAGCTTTGTATGCACTGTTCTTGGCATTTTGTCTTTATGAGAGCCAACTTTTCTTCTACACGGAGTTTTCTGACTGTGACCATGAAAAGAGAAACTTGAATGGCAGAATGGACTTTCTTGTTCTGAGCTTATGTGCTAATGTTGCTTCTTTCTATCCAGGCTTTGCAAATTAACAGAAACTTGGATGGAACAACTTATGGAAAGAACAGTGGCCAAGGGACAAACAGTGGATGACCTACTAAGGAGAAGTGCTGGTATTCCAGCAGCATTTACTGCCCTTTTCCTCTCAGAGCCCGAAGGCACGCCAAAAAGGCTCTTGCCGAGGGCTCTAAGGTGGCTAATAGACGTAGCTAAGAAGTCTTTAACAGATCAAACTATATTGAACAGCTCAAACAGTGACTTTTCTGGTGGTTTCTCACCAAAATCAAGTCGAGCAACTGCTAACTGTCAACTTACTGAGATGAATGGCAACCAAAAGATCTCAAAGCTTCGGGATGAGGGAGTTGTTCCCACTGTGCATGCTTTCAATGTCCTTAGAGCTGCTTTCAATGATACAAACCTAGCAACTGATACATCAGGTTTTGCTGCTGAGGCAATAATTATCTCAATACAATCTTTCTCATCTTCATATTGGGAGGTCCGTAACAGTGCTTGTCTTGCGTATACTGCCTTGGTTCGCCGCATGATTGGATTCCTCAATGTACAGAAACGAGAATCTGCAAGGCGAGCTATAACTGGGCTTGAGTTTTTTCACAGGTATACTTTACCATTAACTTTAATTTATTCTTTACATTTCTTTCTCTCCATCTATGTCAATAGCCGTATGCATAGCTGTAACTTTTGTGTTTAGTATTCAGTTTGGACAACCAACCAAATTGAATGTTTGATGGATGCATGTTAAAGCTTTCGCATGAAATTTGAAATTGACCCTTTTTGTGAGTAAAAAGATGTATATACCTGTTGTAGTTTGGATTAGTCAGTTTATTCATCTAAGAATTATTCACTGATAACAAATATAAATAAGGGTTGAGTATGCCAATAGTCCCGAACCTTTGTTTCATTTGCATTTTCATTCTCAATCTTATTTTCTAGACAACGGTGTCCCTGACCTTTGGAAAATAGGCGCCATTTATCCAAATGGGCGGTTTCTATCAAAAATTTTGTTAGTAATTTTTTGAAATGACTAATTTTCTTAAACTTAAATAAGCCAAAAGCAAATTTTTTATATAAAAAAAATAAAAAGGAAATAAAAAAATGACAGAGATTTTAAAAAAAGTCATTTCTTCCCCAATATCACATTTACCACCATCCGATGGTGCCCATGAAAAATGAAAATAAAACTTATCACCTTCTCACTAACCCCCCGCCAACAGGCCGCGCCACCTCCACTCAACCCCCATTACTGACCAAGGCGAAAGTAAGGCCACCAAACTGAGATCCACCACTTATCTCCCAATTTTCACCCAGAAATTCCACCACCCAAATTGATGACAGCAACTTAACAATATGTAAGGTGCAATACACCATTGCGAATTAATTCCCAATCCTAAAACCAGGTTGAATCTCGACGAATTAATAAAAGTTTCTTGGTTCAAGAAGTTATATTCTCAATAATATTTGTTTATACAAGAGCAGCAATTTTTGCGTAGTGATTTTTTTGCTCAAAAGTTTAGATACTAGGTTAAAATTATTACTTTTGACATAAATTTCAATGTCTTCTAGGTTGGATTTTTATGGACTTTTTGAATCAGAAATGAACATGAAATAGATGTTGGGCTTTTATTTTGGTTCCAATCACCAATCACCCAATACCTGCAGAGATGATGGTGCCGGCGGTATTTGGCGGTGAGTTGTGGTAAGGCTGGAACATGGTAATGAGTTGGGGTTGGAGGCAGGGGCAGGTTTCCATTTCGTTAGCCTCTTGGGTCTTCATGTCTTGAAGTCTGTCACATTTGCAGAAGAAAAAGCTTGGCCACCATGTATTCCTTGATTTTGTAAGATGGGTTTGCTATAAAGGAAAGAGTGAATGTAGTGCCTGTGTTTGTAGATTAGGGTGAGGTTTGGGGAAGAAGAAATGAATTTTTCAATTTTTATCCTTTTTTATTTCCTTTTTTCTTTTTTATATAAATTAACTGTTTTTGGTTTATTTAAGTTTAAGGGTAACTGTGTCATTTCCAGAAATACTAGCAATTTTTTTGACAAACCGTATATCTGGCTGAATGGCGCCTGTTTTTCAAAGGCTAGGGACACTGTAGTCCAGGAAAAAATGGTTAGGGATGGAAGTGCAAGTGAAACAAAGATTAGGGACGTTTTGGATAATTTGCCCAATAAAGAATGATTTACTCTTATGGTATGTGTGTATCAGAAGGAGGAAAGTACAATAATGAACATTAAATTGTGTGTATAAATTTAGTCATCACATTGGAGATGGTATTCCGATGATGAGGTGATCTGATGCATTTTCAAAGATATTCAATTAAACTTATTTCCTTTTCTCTTCAACTGAAGGTACCCTTCACTGCACTCTTTCTTATTAAACGAACTGAAAGTGGCTACCGAGTTGCTTTTGGACGAGTCATCTGAACATTCAAGATCCAACCTGAAGAATGCTGTGCATCCAAGCTTGTGTCCGATGTTGATACTAATGTCTCGGCTTAAACCTTCACCAATCACTAGTGAAACTGGAGACAGTTTGGATCCTTTCCTTTTCATGCCATTCATAAGGAGATGCTCAGTTCAAAACAATTTTCGAATTCGTCTACTTGCATCAAGAGCTATAACAGGCTTGGTGTCCAATGAGAAACTGCAAGTTGTCTTGCTCAATATTGCCTCCGAGTTACCTTGTGTAGAAAATCAAGTCATGGCTCCTGATTCATCCACATCACTGGACTTGGCCAACAGGACCTCTGGTGCTTCTTTCAATTTAATTCATGGAATGCTATTACAGTTGAGCTCTCTTTTGGATACCAATTGTAGAAACCTAGTTGATTCATTTAAAAAGGATATGATTCTCAACAGTTTGATTCAAATTCTTGCCAAATGTTCATGGATTGGAAGACCACAATTGTGTCGCTGCCCCACCCTGAATGGCTGTTTTCTAAAGTTGCTTGACAATATGCTGAGTCTTGCAAGAACATGCCAAACAGGTGAAAGTATTGGTGCCATTTGGAACCTCCTCTGGGAGTTATCTTCAGAATGTTTAGATTTAGATCCGTCTGATTATCCACCATATTTTGATCCTACTATTTCAGAACTTCGTGAACAAGCAGCAATTTCATATTTCAATTGTGTTTTCCAAACATCTGAAGATATAGTTGAAGATGCTCTACTGATGCCAAAGAATTTTTCTTCAGTTGCTTACTATTCGTTAAGGAGATATGAAATGGAGGTTGCCTCTACCAGATTTCAGGAGAGGTTGACCCACTCCATGTCAGATTTATCATATGAAGTGCGAATTGCAACAATGAAGTGGCTTCTTTTGTTCCTTAGGGCTACAGAATCAGGTATTAACAGTGGGGATCAATTTTATTCTGATGCTAGGAAAATTTGCTTGTCCAATATAAATCTCCAGGAAAGGCTGATGAAGCTTTTGGTGACAGAGAAACACCATAAATGCATGCATTACATTCTAAAGATTCTTTACACTTGGAATCTACTGGAATGGCAAGATGACTTCCAAGCACCTGCAGACCCAAGATATATTTGTAACATGGACTGCAATTCAGTGTTCCAGTTATGGGAGACGTTAGTTTCTCTTCTCAGGACCACAAGGCACGCAAAGACACGTCAAACCCTTGTCTGTTGCATGGGAATTTGTATAAAGCGAATCTCCAGCATATTTTTGGATCTTTTTAGTTCTGAAATAGAGAAGATGCCCAAGTTCAGCCAATCTGATCTTTGTAAAAAAATGTCTGATTTCTACAACAGCACAAGTTATTTTGTCACTCTGATAGAACAGTATGGTGACGCATCAGAGCCTGTAAATATGCGGAAGGCAGCTGCAGAATCAATGGTAGCATCTGGTTTATTGGCTCAAGCTGAGGTTTTAGGTTCTTTAGTTTCTGGGGAACAATTTTCTGATGGCAACCTGTTTTCTCATATCAAACCTGAGGAGGATATTAAAATGTATGCTGGTAGAATACTGGATCTATGGTTGATGTGCGTAAAACTTCTGGAGGATGAAGATGAAGGGATTAGGAAAAGGCTTGCTTTGGAAGTCCAGAAATGCCTTACGTCCAGAAAACCAAGGGAACACTTTTCGGCTGGTATTGCTCCAAGACAAGTAGAGAAAGTGATTGCATTGTGTTTTGAGCATTTATCATCAATCTTTAGTCACTGGCTTGATTACTTGGATTATCTTTGCTGCTGGGTGCTGAATGCTGCAAACAATGCAAACTACGTCATTTCAAGAGGAGATCTCGTCAGACGTGTTTTTGACAAAGAGATCGATAACCATCATGAAGAAAAGTTGTTCATATGTCAAATTTGTTGTTCCCAGTTGGAGAAAATTCTGACTTCAAAATTTTGCACTGTTGACTTCTCTAATGAGAGTGGGGGTCAAGATTTTTTGCATAAATGGAGAAGCAAATTTCGCCAACAGTTGATATCGTTTGCTAGTGACCATATCAAAAAGCTGGGAGGTGTCGAGTGGATTGGTGGAGTGGGAAATCACAAAGATGCGTTTTTACCGATTTATGCAAATTTGCTCATGCTTCATGCCCTATCAAACTGTATATTCCACTTGGAACCTGAGACTAGCAAGTCCATGCTCTCTGAGGTTCTTGAACTTGGAGAAGCTATTCATCCCTTTCTTAGAAATCCCTTAGTTTATAACCTGTATTTGTTAGTAGTAGAGTCACACGAGAAATTTTTTGGGGCAACTGACACCCATTTGACCCAAAAGTGGAGAGAAGATGGTTCTATTTGGGATGAATTTGATCCTTATTTTCTACTCGAGTGAAAGGCATACAAGATGAATACCGCCTTTATTAAGATCTACATAGTTTATGGAATGCTAGTTGTGACAATCCCCTTGATTCAATACACAATTTTGATTCAATACATTTTCAAATTTAGTGGAGAGGTGGTTCGTCTTCTATCCTTGCTGGGTTTTGTTACTATATGCAATGATATTACAGTGGAATAAAGAATCTGGAATTACAGCAATCTTTTAGATATGATGCTTCAACTTGTATAGTTTGTCTAATGAGGTATAGCAAGTAGCTCTAAATGGATAGTTCAAGAACATGTGAACATTTCATATACATAAAAGTTGGATCATATATCCTTGCAGGCTGCAGCAAGTTATATGTCAGATATTTTTAAAAGGTCCCTGTGAAACAGGACCATGCCGACTGACAATTAAGTTTAATTTGCAATAAACAAAACTTTGACGGGAATAGGAAATGAAATGTAAAATAGAGTTTCAGTCTTCATCCTCATCTTCCTCGTCGCCTTCTTCTCCCTAATAGAAGTCATCGACAGAGGCAGTGTATAGTGAGAAACATATAATACTGAATACTACCAAAATATTGACTGATCACAGCTAACATCTCGAAAGTAGCACAAAGCCATTGAATCAAATAGTAAAAATTAACAATATTCAGTAGAGGTGTACATTAAAGAAGTTAACAAACTCAAATTTAAGCATCGTACTTCCACTTCTCGCGGTGACATTATTAAAATGAAATGGTACAAACAGGTTCACATGAAGTACAGAAGAGATCAAATAATCTTTAAAGGAGAAAAAGATTTATTTGTTACCTCTTCTTCATCTTCATCTTCTTCAGAATCTTCATCATCAGCTACCTGTTATACAAACATAATAATCAGCCAGTTCAAATAAGTGGAAGATAAATATACTGTAATAGTAGGGAAAGGAAGAAAATGTTACATTGTAAAGATATTTGATAGGATCAGGCCACAGATCCTCCTTAATTATCTCTGCGACCTGCAGTTTCGAAGCAAAGAAGACAATAAAGAATTTTGTACTGGACGCATATAATATTTTCCTCATCAAACGCATATGACAATGCTTCAAACAAATGTGAGCTTCCAGCAATGGATTTACCTCATCACGCAGCCCCTCGCCTGCATCTTCCAGTTGAGTTTCACTAAACCAACTAAAGAAGCTGCATTCATAAGAATAAATAGCGAGTGTCAATGAGAATACTCGCGCATAAACATGCACACATCTGAATAATTGTGTAAAAGGAAAACTAGCAAGTACCTCTCGGTAGATGGTGGTCGTTTGTTCCCTTTCTTTTCATCATTATTGATGTTAGCAGAGCCCTTTCCATGTAAAACGCATAAATACTTAACATTAGAGAAGGAAGATGGGAGGGGAAGGAAAGGGGCACTTGCATGTAGGAGAAATATGGGTATGATCAAATTACCATGCCTTCCTTCCAATCAATGTTTGTGCCGGATATCTTTGTAGTTCCTTCGTTAAAGAATTTGAACGTCTTAATCAGCTTTGTATTATCAAAGAAAGGGTTTGGCTTAAACTTCTGAAAGTCAACAGTACAAAGCATAACAGTCAGCTATAGACAACAGAAAATTGATGGAAACACAGATGAAGTAAAAGATAAGATGCCATTTTTTTTTCTTTAGAATTTTAAGAGAAGACTCACGAATGTAATGGAGTAACCCAATTTCAAGTCATCGTCCACGTCAAGAGCATCTAAATACTTGAATATCTAGATCGACCAAAAATATTAATTATGAGGTTACTTTAAATTCAGTTATACCATGTCAGATTGGCCTACGATGTGGGATTACGTGAAATCTGAGCAATTCAAATAAAAAGGAAAAATAATAAAAAAATATATGAAAGTAACTAGAGCTACCACTATAGTAACTTTATAGATCTAACTTAATTCAATTGCCAAGTGCCAACCAATCTTATAAGATGCACATACCGTCTGGTCTTCCTCACTCAATAGATCACAGAGTGAAGGATGACTCAAGAACTGCAAGAAAAGAGGATAAAGATATGAATATTATGGATTAAGCTCTGAGAAGTAACAAACATTTGTCTATATCAATTTCACAATGGAAAATGGTTCTTCCACTCACAGCAGTTAACCAAAAGTCAGGAATAGAACTGATGATCTCATTTCTTCTCACATAAACAGGCCTCCTTATCTCGTTGTACTTTCGTTCAACTTCCAATACTTTATCACTGGCTTCTTCATTGACCTGCATGGTACCAATCCATAACGAAGCTTCATAGTCTTAATACTCAATATTTTCTTTTTGCTAAGCCAAAGTTCTATTAAAAATTGTGTCAAACAGCGATGCAGGACTATGTACACGTGGTACTCAACAATTTCAATCTTTTTGTAGCATTTACTCAACCATATTATACCCCAAAGAGACTCGAATGGACGCGTATCTATTGAGATAGTAATCTTATCCAACTTAAAAAAAAAAAAAAAAAAAGGGTCGCAGAAGTTCATATGTTTATATCTCTGTTATCAGTATTTATGTGGCAATAATAATAAAGAAGCCAGTGGGACAAAAACAGGACTTATCTCTATTGCTCTTAATTACCAACTTCTAAGCATACTAGATCATAAATGTTTCAGAAAAACATCACACAACTATAATACAGATATAGCATCTGCCAAAAGGAGTAAGGATATCAGCAACACAAAATCTGATCCAACCATAAGCAGAGAGTGGATAAGATGCAAAAAGTGAACAAATAATTATGGTAGGAGCAACCAGCTGTAGAAAGCATAAACATTTACAGGTCATGATTTCCATGTGTAAATATGTGGGGCTTTTATAGCAGATGGGGACAAGCATTCCACGTCGTGAACCCCTAGTTAACTTCTGAAATTGTTATCGCTACAATCAAATTCAAAAAGTTGCTACAACCAAAATCCACATGAATACATGCATTACCTTTCTTATTGCATAAAAAATAGAAATAGATTATCAATACCATAAAACCTTTCTTTTCACCATAAGTTATCAAGGGGTGTGTCAGATGTTCTCTTGCAGACATTTTTTTCTTGGAAATGAAGTTCTTTAACAAATGAAAGCAAGCTGTAGCACTGTAATATCTTTTACGACTACATTATACTCCAATTTCAGCACATCTAGGGATTTGAGGATGAGTGAAAACCGCATAAAGAAAAATGAAATGCCAAATAAGTGGGTTAAACAAGATAAGCCAAGAACCTTTTTTGGTTGCAATCACACACAAACAGATACGTACACGTGTATGACTTCACATGCACATGCATATGACACGAACTTATTCTTGGGTTTTTAAAATACCAAAATTAGAAGAAAATACAAACCACTCTTCCATCTTATAATTATGTTCATAAATTGAAACAAAATAGACTAGAAGAGTTCAGGTTTTTCCCCTCATATTGCTCAAGAAACAAATCCTAACTGTTTTACGAAAAACAAAAAAAAAAAACTTGTCTTTTCTCGCTAATTACAGAGGTCGTTTTCATTTATTTGACTGACCAATCCCTTTTACGCAGAGATTCTTTCTATGGTAAACAAAGTTTCCTCAATACTCTTATCATTGGTCCAGTAAAACTATTCACGAGTTTGCGATAATATTTTCACCCCTATAGCTTTCCTATTACAATAAATAGTAAACACTGACCAGTTGAGCAAAAGATTGCAAATTAGAATCAGTCTTGTTGAAATTTTTTCATACCGACTTGAGATCAATCAGAGGTTTAAGCATAGACACATTCTATTTCTAGTCAGATTCAACCAGAGCAAATTTTGAGCAAGGGATCAGCCTGAAAAAAATGTTAAAAGATAGACATGCAAATGTACACCAAGCAAACGATTGCAGAAACTATGCAGAGGCAATGCACATGATCAAACATCCATGATCCAACCCTCTCTTATGTATCGTGTTTCGAACATCCAACAAAAAAAGAAAGCACAGTTAATTTGCTTCAAGATAACAATTCTCCCAAGTTTTTGATTGAGTCGGAAATAAACAATCAAAGACATCAGGCGATCGAATTCCTCAAGCCCACAACGAATTGACAATTGCACAAGCAAAATTCAGCAAAACACACATTTGATATCACTAAAACAATCCCGACATCTTAAATAACATCAAATTAAATATGAAATGAAAGTTAAATGTAAAGAAAAATTTCAATGCCTATTCACTTTCAAGAATGTTCCCAATAAACAAAATTAAAAGTTACACCAACCGATCACAAATTTATGCAAAATGCATTTGATATTAAAGTGGTGACCTTGTCGAGTTCATTCTGGAAATCCTGAAGCTTCTCGAGGGAGACAAGGAGATCCTTGTCAATGTGAATGTTGTCTTCCTCCGCCGACTCCGCCAATTTGTCGGCAGTTTTTGGTTTCTTCGACCGGTCCGCCACCATGTTTCGAAAACCCTAATCCTTCGTTCGTGTTTGGGATCTCTCCCTCAGATAATTTGCAGGATAGGATTGTCTGTTGAGACAAGTTTTGTTTAGGCTCTAGCGCTGTGTATTTGACATTTGTAGTTGTACAGAGTTTACAAGTCCTACGTTGTTCCCATCAAACCATGCTTTCTTATACTATGGTCCCAGTGAAGACTCTCCAGTTACAATTATCCAGGCTGTTTGGAATTAAATTTTAATTCAAGACAAAACAATCAATATTAATTATGGATCTCATTTCAACCATACATTTCAAAAATTTCTATCACAATATACTAAAAATCTAATTTTAATCTCCACCAAACATTCACTTAAAATTTTAAAATACTAATCAATGTCAACGTGTATTCCACGTTATTCTTATATTTCAGAAAAATAAAATTAAATTTTGGCCGTCAGATTCCAAATAAATTATTTTCAAGTGTTTATTCTTTTATCGAAGGTATTTCAAGTGTTCAACAATACGAAGCTCGAACTTTCAAGAGTTAGCACGAGTCATAAACAAATTCAATCGTATTTTCTTTTACAAGAAAGGATTTTCGAAAGTTGTAGCAAAATCAAGATTCAAACTCGACCCTCTAATAACTTGGGATAATCAAAACACATGTTTCTCCTATCCCAACTTCACCACTTGAAAATGCATAAACGAAAAGAAAAGCGCAAACTTATTTGAAACATGCGTGCTCGAAGATACATATTACAAAGATAAAGAACAAACGCGACTTGACTGAAGATTGAGACCCTAAAGTTGTGTTGCAACTTGAAATAAGCAGGGAGATGTTCGCCATGTCTTCATAGAAAGTCCTTTTATCTCAAAAAATATGTAACCACTACTCTCATGTAATTGGGATTCAGTTTAATCAATCTGCAATTTGCAATATTCTTATGGAATGGATTCCACTCTAAGGGAACAAGTCAGCTGGCAATATTTATGTCCTTACTAGACTTGTTCAGCTATTGTTATTCATGATATTTGATCTGATTCAAGATCGTCGAGAGGTATATAAATAAAATAAATGAATGATAAGTTTTTGTATAAATTTAATTCTAAAAAATAATAAAATTTAGTTAAGCTTTATTAATATATTGAATGATAAATTATATATTGATAATAAGTTTTACACTAGTAAAATAATTAAAATACAAAACTTTGATTATTAAATTATTTTCGGTTGTAACAGAACATGAAACTTCAGTTTATTTAACAAGTATACCCTTAATGCAATTATCCATCTCAAGTAATCCTGCACCAAAGAAACAAAAATCAAACAAGAAAAATTATGAACTTAATTTTCTGATAAATAAAACTGCACAGGTTTTCTAATTTTATGCAGTAAAAGAAAAAATAAAATAAAATTACTTGCGGCAGTCTGTGGTAGGGGAAATTGGAACGGCAATCTTAACCCCACATTTTCCGGGAAGCTGGCCTGATTTATTAGCCTTAAATTTGGCGCGGGAGGCTGCAGTCTTAATACATTTACAGACAGTCTGCTTCTCTTGCTGCTTAGACTGATTAATCATCTTACTCAGAATATTTAGTCCATTACAGCATGCTGCTGGTGGATTACCTCCTTTTCCATGCAGATATTCTAAACATGGACGAAGAGACGAATGAACTTGGTTACAAGCAATTGCTTCCCCTGGTTTTCCCACGAACACTTGAGCCATGACCAACACGAAAATCGAAACACAATTTAAGTTCATGTTTCTTTTTTTGAGGGCATATGTTTATCGGACGAAGAACTATATGTCGAATAATTTTGTTCTTATATGGTATACCAGAGCCGAGTCCTTCCAATCCTCTCGTTCTATGGAAAGGTACTCCTCTCAATACTCTAACATCCGCACTCGATATGAACAAAACCGTCTCACGACGTTCTAAACCCAACTTAGGTACTGATTTAATGAAAGAACAGCTCAACTCCTTGAACATACTATAGTTCCACGTTGCGGATTTTCTGTAATTGATACTATCGATTTCAGTTAGTAGATGGAAAGAATTAATGACTAACGGACACTAACACGCAGGACTTTATAAGCGGAGAGTAAGGCATGCATATCTTATACTTATAGACGCCATCACTATAACTACTCAATTTTATTTTATTTTTATTTTCTGAAAGTCATTACTTATTTTTTATGTCAATGTGTTGACCTAAAAGATCCTCCTACGCCCTACAAATTAAGGTGAAAGAATATAGTGACAAATTTGCAAAGTAACACACGTCTAAGTTTGCATTAGGGTTGTCGAGTAATTGAGATCTCCAAAAGTTTAAACTCGAGTCAATCGTGTTGTACTTAAATGAACATAAAAACTTCTCGAGAGTTAATATGTGATCATATAGATGAAAATGAATGTAACTTTATTGAGATCTAGAGAATTTTATTTTTAACTCATTAATCGTCTAATCTTATTTTCTATTGTCATATATTCAAATTGGATAAACTCTCGATAAGACGCTAATGGAAGTTTTATCGATAGTAATTTATTATACCAATGTAGAAAATTTATTATCTCCCGCGTTTGATGCTAGATGTATATACATCAGATTGGTGTGCATCTAGCATATGGTGTAAATCTAGAATGTAGTGTACATCTAATATTATTCATTATAGATCTACCATTATTTTATTACGAAAGAATCTATATGAACCGAATTTCTATACGCTTAATCAATAAATCCGTTCGAGAAAAAAAAAAAACTATTTAATTAGCAAGCTAGGATTAAGACAATGTCTTAAGAAAATGAGTACCGAGGTAGAATGAAAAAATCTTTAAAATTTTTAGCTAGAAGCCTTCTTTATTATTGACTTATAGTCTGTTTTTTGTTATTCCGGTTTTTATATACACTAGTCTTGGCCCATGCAATGCATGCACTGTCTTATTTGTGAGGTTATATTAGCGCATATATATAAAATGAAATTAAGAAAATAAATTTTATTGAACAGGGTAAATTTAGATATGATGTATTGTTTGAT
>CAIGRS010026852.1:0-11424 GCA_903798395.1 Fraxinus floribunda
ATTCTCTCAAAAGTGAGGAGAGGCACCTAAAGAGAACAAGAGAGAAGGCTTAAAGGAGGAAGCACTTGACTATACCATTAATACCCATTTCCAACACTAAGAACAACACTTTAATCAGCATACTTCAGACTCTAATCATCTAAGAAACAAATTGTATTTCATACTTCAGAGTTTATTCTCTAAACAATCTTGAATTAAATTCAAGAAAATTATATCCTTATAAAAGAAAATTGTTTTGTTATAACAAATAAACCTAAATTGGCACATGTTCTGTTCTATAGAGTGTAAACAAAGAATACAAAGGTCCAAAGGATGCTTATAGAGAGTATCATTTAATAGTTATCGATTTTAACTTCATAACTACCCATTGGGAGAATTAAATTTGGGATTATAGTTTCTCTTGGTGCCCTCCATTTCGCATTTCTCCTACATAGAAGAGATAGAAACTCAAGTTAGTACGAAAACAAAATGTGTTCACTGTAGCAAGAAGCATTATCACTCTTCCATTCCTTCAAAAATTGGGAAGAATCGCCTTGTTGAGTTTGTTTGGTTTGCCTTCACAAATTGGGGAAAATCACTTTCATGGATTTTTGGGAAGAAGAAATGAAACGATTTTAGGGATTAGGGTTTGGTTTAAATAGTGGGGGTTAGGGTGTGGGGTGTGACTTTCATAGGTTTGGTTTGATATTTATCTACTATTTTGTATAACTTTTTTCATCTTGTCAAATCAACATTAATTACACACGTAGGATTTAAGTTTTCTAGTTAACATTTTTGCCAAAATTATTAAAAGATGACATTTTTGTAAATGCCAATACAAAAGCAACATGGTGCAATTTTTTCTAAATTTTATTCACACATTTTACGAGATTTATAATTTTTAAAATACATATTTTATTAGTATCTATTAAAAATTTAAGCTTTTTTCTAAATCAAAGAAGGGCAAATATAATTAATTGATGAAAATATATTAAAGTGCCACGTGTGTATAATTTTTCTTCATAGTTTTGTACTTTTGGACGATGTAGAAGTGGCAAATAAATTGCCAATGATCTCACCAAATTGTTTGAATACATGAAATACATGTGGCCTTTTTGAGTTATTATATAAAGACTAAATAACGCATTATTCCTATCTTTAATATAATAAAGTTTTACATGTTTGGAATTATAGATGGCTCGTATAAAAAAAATTTGGTATAATTTGTAAAAAAATTAAAAAATTGGGATTGAACCTGCAATTATTTATTTTTAATTTTAACAATTTTTACTGTTTTTAACGATTAAACTAACGAAATCGGACAGTAGAAGGTGAATCGCACTTCAAAGATTGTTTTCCGCACTCCAAGTTTTATAAACGGACGTTTTCACAAATTCCAAAAGCTATAGAGTTTGCTCAATGCATCTTAAAGATGGGATAATACTAGGGGTGAACGTGGTTCGGTATGAACGGTTTGTGCCGTATTTTTAACTCAAACAATTTTATGTGGTTTGAATTTTTTTCAGACTAAACCATTTTATTTTTCGAACCAAATCAAACCATAATTTGCGGGTTGGTTTGATTTTAATCTGCGGTTTACCTATCGATATTATTATAATATATTTAAAATAAGTTAACATATAAGTTTAAACGAAAACTAATAATATTAAATTACATTCATCTTTCCTACGAAACCCGTGAATAAATTATTTTTAAAGTTAGTTGTTAAAAAATATTAATAGAATGAATATATATTTCTTCCTTTTTATTTATTTTTTCTTGTCTGCCTTTCATATTGTCATATAGCAGTTGGTAAAGATAGTCACATTTTGTTGTAATAGTTTGGTTAAAATTCCATTTGTCCTACTAGTGAGATGAAAAATAAGGAGTGAACATTATATGTTTAAATGTACAAAAAATGATAGAATTCAGGTTTATTGAAGATTGACCTAACGACTTTAAAAAAAGTAGAATGTAATAGTACTAGTTACGGAACTTTAACATTTTCACACAATCAATATGCTCTATCATTCGTTCTTTCTAAATCACAAACAAATTCATTAATCACCTAAGCATACAAAGTCATTTTTTTTAATCCATTTGTCCTACTAGTGAGATGAAAAATAAGGAGTGAACATTATATGTTTAAATGTACAAAGAATGATAGAATTCAAGTTTATTGGAGATTGACCTAATGACTTTAAAAAAGCAGAATGTAATAGTACCAGTTATGGAACTTTGACATTTTCACACAATCAATACGCTCTATTATTCGTTCTTTCTAAATCACAAACAAATTCATTAATCACCTAAGCACACAAAGTCATTTTTTTTTATCCATTTGTCCTACAAGTGAGATGAAAAATAAGGACTGAATATTATATGTTTAAATGTACAAAGAATGATAGAATTCAGGTTTATTGGAGATTGACCTAACAGACTTTAAAAAAATAGAATGCAATAGTACTAGTTAGAGAACTTTAACATTTTCACACAATCAATACGCTCTATCATTTGTCTTTCTAAATCACAAACAAATTCATTAATCACCTAAGCACACAAAGTCATTTTTTTAAATCCAAATCACAACTCACGGGTGTATAGTAAGTTCAAAAACAACAAAGAAAAGAAAGAACAAAGAAAAAAAATTACTTGAATGAGAATCTAAGACTTATCAAGAGAGAAAGAGATTATTTAGGTAGAAATTAACAGAATAACAAGTAAAAGGCGACTAGCGATTTGTAATTGAGAATCACATTTTGTTCAACAGTGATTGGCAAGCGTCAAATTTTGAGAAATGAGAGTTTACGTTAGGGCTCTGAAGTTGTGGATGTGATTTGCTATCATAGTTTTGTTAGCTTATGATTGGATTGTTGAAAATAAATATTTTTTTTACTCATATCGGGTCACGACGTGTTGTGGACTTATAAAATTATTGGTCAATAATGATGAACTTAATTAACTTTATATGATTATTTTAATGAATTGGTTGTAATTTGTGCTAAATTGATTTTTTTTCTTTCTAAAAAGTGAAAACTTTAAAATTTGAAAATTAATAAAATTAGATTTTTAATAAAAAATTAAAAAACGGTTCAATTCGATTTTGTCAGTTTTTGGAAATTGAAACTTAAATCAAACCATTTTAAAACGGTTTGGTTCGATTTTAGGGGAAAAAAATAAATGCAGGTCCACATGGATCTGAACCAACGATTTTAAACTAACAATTTCGGTTCGATTTACGATTTCACGATTTTTTTTTTTTTTTTTTTTGCAGTCCTAGGTAATACGCGTTTCAGCCTATATTAAATTCTCAATCTCAAAAAATGGATCAAAATGAATAGCACCGGACCGAAGCCAAACATAACAATATTATGTTATAAAATCCCAAAATGAAGGTAATATGGACCCCATGGCAATAAAGCATAATAATGTCTTCATCCACACCCCATTATTCCACTGTAATTCAGCAATTCTTATAAGATAGTATTGACTACTAATTATTTAGCCCAGATTTAATGGGGATTCAAATTTAAATTTTAATATAAGTTAAAATTAATAATTAATTTTAATTATATATTTTATAGAATTCACAACTTTTTAATCACACATTTTAATTCTTATGGAAATCTAGTAAAAATCTTGATTTAATCTTCAAAATTTATTCTTCTTTCTACTCATAAATCTCTAATCATGTTCAGATTGGAAAAGCAATTTCTTGCAAGAAAAAAAGGGGAGAATTACTTCACTGTACTCCAAAAGAGATTCCAATTTCAATTCATCTTCGTATCACAAATAATCACGTCCATTTATTGCAGTCAAGTTTGGTAACAATTTTTATGTTTATTGGTGCGTTGTAAGCAGTTAGCTATGTCATTTATGATTTTATAATTATCATATATCAAACTGATTAATCATTTTAATATAGTTTGTCAAATAAATTATTTCATCAATTAATACCTTAAATTGATGTTGGTCATTTGTGAATTCAATCAATTATTAGATGTTCTTTTTATCTTCTTAAACTGATATGTATCATGTTATTGCTCTTGAAATAGCACAATCCTATTACTATACATATCAATATTGTATTAGAATATTACTTACTCTGGAATAAGGTAATATTATAAAATTTAACATATATTATATTTTATGCTCTTGATGAGTAAATTCTTACATAATTTAATATTTTTAACAATAATGTGTTATTGCTCTCAAAGTAGCAAAATATTAGATTAATATTTTAAAATAATATTACTTGATCCTGAAAAGAATGACACTATGGGCCTATTTGATCCTCATTTTTGGTGTATAATATATTTTGAAATAGTAAATTAATAGAAAATGTGTGGTTAAAAAATAAAGAAAATTTGCGTATTTCAGTATAATATTATTTAATGAAGAATGTATAGTGAAAATAAAAAGAGAGAAAAATATGTTTTGAAAAAGAATATTGGAATCAATCAAGGGCTATAATTTCAATATTCCAACAGAATATTGATTTATTACTCTTGAAGAAACAATAGTAAAATATAAAAATTATGATAATAAATTTTTTTTCATGTTCTAAAAGTAGCACGTCTCAAAAAAATTATACGATTCGATTTCGAGGTACAATATATATGAAAATTATATGAAATTCTGGTAGAATCATATCTTCAAGAATCTATAAATATTTTAAATGAATATCGCAACAATATTGTTCCTGAAATAGAATGTATTCAAATTGGTCAATATTTCAGAACAATATCACATTTAATCTACTAAAAAGAACGTATTTTGAGATAATCGTAAAAACTAATGTTAGCAATATATGAAATTATGCAAATCTTATTTAAGATTCCATAAAAGTCAATAATCTGTAATATGAAGAGACATTTACAATTGTAAATATTTTGCTTTCCATTAATATAAAAGAAGATTATAAAATTTTTAAAATGTAATATAATTAGTACATTATACTAGTACGAGTATAATTGAAGCACATCATATACTAAGTCAGAAGCTCAATTTCATTTTATTATTTGACATGGCCAATCAGACAATCTCGACTCAACAATGATGCGAAATAAAACTTTTTTTATTGAGAATTTGAATGCACGTGCAATGAAAAATTAGAAAACTCTGCAATCTGAATTTACATATAATACTTGTTCTCTGTATTGAAAATAGTTCATCAATCATTACTAGTTAAAGTTGGTTATGTATACCTAAAACCTTGAAAATTAATTGGGTGATGCATGCCTCTTCACTCTCCATGTGGACTGTCTAGATATTATTTGTATATAATAGATACAATACATCTACTAGATTGATAGCAAGGTATTTGCAACTTGAAGTTTATAAAATTAATGCTCAAATTTTAAATTATGAGCATAATTTTCAAATTGTACAATTAAAATGATATGCCTTGTTAATGCTAGAGAACATAAATCTCAATATTTTAACAAGTATTATTTGAGATGATGATAAATATTTTAGCACTAATGTTTGTTAAATGTTTTTAATTAATGTCTAAATCATTACTATTGAAAACAAAATACTTCTCAATTCTGTCTAGGGAATGCTATTAGCATCATGTCAATATCAAAGTTTTTATTGCTATGTTTGGCTCATGGTCAGAGCTAAATTTTTCCATCTAATTATTTTCATAATATGATATATGTACAATTGATCCACCACAATACACTGAGATGAAAAGTAAATAATGCTAAGAATAAATATATAATTTGAACCTTTATACAATATTTCAATCCCTAACGGGTGATATATTATAATGTGATTTGTTGATTGTCAATTTNAATTGATCCATCACAATACATTGAGATTGAAAATAAAGAATGTTGAGAACAAATATGTAATATGAACCCTTATACAATATCTCAAGTCTTAAATAGTGATATTATAATATGGTTTACCGATTGTTAATTTGACTGAACAATTTTCTCAGTATTAGGGAAAAATAAGAAATGATAATTTAGATCATTGTAAAGATAATCTAAATTAGAAATTCAAAAAATAATTTATTTAGATAGATTCACTAACATAAGAGATTAACAATATCTCACACGCCATTTTAAAATACTCTAACTTGAATTAAAGTCCTAAGAGACATTATATTGGATATATCTATGGCACGTCTAAAGAGTGAATACGTTCGATTCTAAGAAAAAATCTCCAAAACCCAAGAAAGATAGTCCCACTTAAAAGACATATATTCTACAAGAACATATAAATATAATTAATTATAAAACCCAAGAAGAGGTTCAAATATTATAAATATTCAAAATAGAGATCTTTCATTACGTTATATCATTATAAAAAAGAAATAGAATCGAAAAAAAAGTTGTGACAATACTTTTGTACATGATATACTACTTCATATCATAAAGACTAAGATATCCAAATAAATTTGTCAAATCATAACGATAAAAGAAATGATTGGTTAAATCAATGGACGCAATCCTAGCAAAATTGAATTTACTAGAGAAACCTGAAATTTATGAATTTATAATCCAAAAAATAAAGGTGTATACTTACGCGAAATGAAAAAAATAAAAATAAAGTCGTAATATATAATGTACGACTCTTAACATAATAAATCTCGCAAATAATTGTGTAAATAAATAAATTATTAAGTTGTGAATGCAATCACAAGTCTGTACTTGTTAGACTAGAAACGCATGAAATTTGATGTGCATATAATAAATGATGTTATAATCAACCTATCTTATATGGTTTTGATACTATTTTTGAAGGATTTTATGCTTGAAGTATATAATTCAAGTGATATCACTGTGAGGGGGAGTGAATACGTATTGTACTATTTTTCTTTTGACCATGGTCTTGTCTCATTGGATTTTCTTGGCAACATTTTCAATAAGGAAACTTTTGTAACGTACTCAAAATAATAATGTACCATTTTTCCTTCATTAAGATTCTTTCTGCACGATTTTTCTTAATAAACTTTTAACTGTGCATTTATCTATGTAATGATATCCATAACCTACAATACATTTACCCTCAAAATAATATTCTTATATGTTATATATTACATACGACTTTCAAATAGATCAACAACACAATCTATTTTTTAACAGATCATCATACTAATTAAAGACAAAAAAAAAAAAAGCAAAAATTAAAATAAAAAGAAAAAATAAACGGGGCGATAAATGGGGCAAGTGGCTTACCCCGCCCCGTCCCGCTTTAACGAAGTTTGGGGATGAGATAAGGTAACAAAAATACTTGACGAGACAGAGGTGAGAATGACCAACCCACCCCATTGCCATCCCCAGAGATATTAACCACAAAAAAAATTCGTATCATCTGCCTTTTTGAATCCATTTGGTCCCAAAAGAAGCAAAAGCAAATACGTAGGATTTATTGCGCAACGGGAGAGAGATTTCGTGGGGGCAGACTTCACATGACATGCACGCGGTTTTGCGAGGGAGGCGCACGAAATTGGGCCCATTTTGTGTCACCAGTTCAGAGAAGGACCGCCCGACGACTGTTTGTGGCAAAGATTGATAAATATCATCTATGAAGACGATAGTGTTTGAAGACTATACAAGACAACATGAGACACATTTGACCAGAAATTGCGATATTGAAGACATTGGCGTACATGAAATGGATGATTCAATACAAGAAATTTCATTTATTGATAGGGAGAGCAATTGTATTCTTTTTCCTTCGCTCAAGATTTATCCCATTGCGTTTTCTTGACAATATTTTAACGGACAACATTTTATTACTCCAAACAGTTGTGTAAATAGTCATTCAAAGGTAGTATTGTAAATAAAATAGTATTTATAAATGACTATTGTATCAATTATATTCTTAATTTTTCCCTATAAATATAAGGCTACTTTCTTCTCTTTTTCTCTCTATTTTATAACAGCTTTTTATATATTGGAGTTGTGAGGCTTCAATTATTGTTGTTTTGAACACAATTTTTTAATTTCTTGATTCATCGAAAGAGTGTTTTCTTTTTTTCTTTTTTTCCTTATATCCATTTATGAGGATATAGAATACCTCTTACAAGAGATTCCCACCCCCATTCAAGTCGGGACAATGCAGAGCAAGACTTGAAATTTTTCTGTGAATATATAAAGTTCATCCGGGCCAATAGGCCACATTCGATTGTATAAATTGAAAGAACAAATGGATCCTTATTTTCTTTTCTTGAACCCAGTTTCAAAAGGAAGTTTAAAAACTTCGCATAAAAGGGAGTATTGTGGTGTAACAAGTGTTTTGCCCAACAATAAATTGATTTATTTTGGGTTTGTCTGTTTTTGCTTTCAATTGCAATATGGACTGCTGTAGCCTACATTTTTTGGCCCAATTGTGAGACAATGTGTCCCACTTGTTTGAATATACCGGTCAAAAAAAGCCATTTCTGCTGATTTTAATTGGAACCAGACAAGAACTTTATTAAACCATTTGATTAATGTAAGAGCAATAGATGGAGTTTTCGAATTAGAATATTGTGATGTGTAACAAATTCCAATTCAAATATGCATAGAAAGAGTTGTAGAGTCTTTAGATTTTTTACCATCATTCCAAAATGAGTAATGTTGTGTAATTCCATGGGGTTACAATTTCAGTTTATGTGGTGCAAGATGATAAGTTAAATTAAATGTGAAATTAAATAACTTATTTAATTTTATATATCATTTAATGTCACATTAACGTCACTTAAATTGGAATTATAACCTCAATAGGACTTAATAACATTACTCTTCCAAAGTAGATGCATATGCTACAACCTTTAATTAATATATAAATTATTATTAGACAGAATCTAGAGACTTATTAATGAGTTAGATTATTTTACTATTTAAAATAAGTTCTATTGATAAATGACAATTTAATTTGATTGATATAAAATTTTCAGTACTTTAATGCTAAAACAATGCAATTTATAATTAAATGGAGTTTGATTTATATAGAATTTTTGTTGGTATGATAATTGATTATTAACAATATTATAGTATATTCACAAATCACAATTAAAGGTGTTGTTGACAAAAAAAATTAAATAAAAGTAAAATTGTTAATTGAATGTTTCTCCAACAACCACACTTGTAAAGTACTCACAAATAAGTGAACGATCGTTGTATCCTACAATCATTATGACTAGTATATTCTTTATAGTCGTAATCCTTCCATATAAATATAGGTTTTAGTTCTCAATAAAATAAATGTAAGTTTATTGATTTTTATATTTTCTTCTTTTTTCTATCTAATTTATAACATCTTGTTATATATTGAAGATTATTACTACTGTTACCTAACTATCTCTTCCTATCTTCAATTCAAATGTCTCGTATGTACAAAACTTTTACAACTTCTCTTAGTAGATAACATTGCCCTACTTAAACCTTAATTTACTTAATAATATAAATGTAGTTAAAGTCGTGTTTCATTTTGATTTTTCTAATAACAAGATAATTTAATAAGCATTAAAGAGCCCAAGTCAATGCAACATGTGCACTCAAGGAATAAAGGCAAATAGAGACAACATATCTCAACTCAATTGTATCATAAAAGATCTTCAACTGTTTGTATTATACGCATGGAGCAAGTGGATTTTAATGACTCGACATAGCAAATAAATCGTCCCCATACTCAAAAACCACTATATAAATCAAAGAACGTAAGCTCAATTTGAATGTTAAATATACCTTCAGTTGGCAGTGTCTACGCTCTTGAGTCATGACGTAGCAAGACTTAGATGTGCACTATTGAGCATAAAGCCTAAAACCTAATCCCATACATGAGAAGTTCATGTACAAGAGGCCAGAGTTCGCACTATGTAACTATGAAACACTAAAAGTGAGATGTAAAAGCTTCAGGAAATTGCACGTACAAGCCCTATGTAGCAAAGAATTGCTTAGTGAGATGGGCTGCAATGGGCCAGTCAAGTCGGCTCTTCCCTTACAACCACGAGTTCGGCTTGTGATCAAAATATGGGCTCGCCTCGGCTCGGCTTGAAGCTTGTGGGCTTCACAAGCCAAGCCACCCATGAGACGACTAGATTTTTTTTTTTCAATAAAGTAATAAATTAAGCAAAAAATGAGTTAAAACAAGTCCAAAATTAAAGCAAAAATATGAACTAACCTATGAGCACATACGAGCTAGCTTGCATATGCCCTCAACTTGTAAATAATAATGTGAACTCGGTTCGGCCCATGGCTTGGCTCAAAACAAGTAAAGCAGTCTATGTGTCAATGACTGCAGCTTTACTTAGCCCCTTGACCCAATGCAGTCGCAGTTTTCCCAACTTCGACCGCACATTGTAAACATTAGTTCAGTTTGAGTTGTAATTTCATTTCCATTTTAATTGTTTATTTCAATTGTAAAATAGATCTAATATTGGTAAACGTTTAGTATGATTACTCGTCATTTAAATGTCTACTCCTATCAGTTAGGTTTTTTGTTCCGCAAGCTATTATAGGGGATATTACTCATTCAAAAATCTTTCAAACTTACTGGTGTTCATTCCCACACCAGCTATTGTAATTTTCTGCTTTCATCAATCGTAATTTTCGCTTTCATCAATCAATGATTGATTTACTTTCAATGCAAGCTTTCTACAAATTGTAATTAAATTTTCTTTCTTCGTAAAACGATCAAGAAAAGACGGTAGGTAGTCTAGAGGAGCAAACTACTGCCACTCGGTATCCCTTTCTGTGTCAAGAAGAAAGGTACCTCGTGAAAGTTGGTATCAGAGTTGCAGCTCACGACCCTCGATAAGAAAGCTATGGATCCAATTACATCAAACACCACAAAAGTCGTAGGTCCTCAAAGTAGAAATATGAAACATCGTGTGGGTGCGGTTGAGGTGACGCTGCTACATTGTGCTATGTCGTGGAGGGCATCGAGGAAAAAGTCGAGGTGACAAAGACAGAAATTCGTGAATTAAACATCCAATTGTTTGAAGTTTGAAAGGCTTGTACATTAATTACTGAAGCTGTTGCAATCATGTCTGATCTGCAGATGAAATGGAAGCGTTGAGAGCTCAATTACGAGTACTTCAATGTGCGATTGGCAATGGGCAAGCCCCTGCGCAACAGTTTGTTCCCAGGCTCAGAATTCTGGAATCGTGTACCTATGGAGGGGCACGCGATGCAAAAGAATTCGAGAAATTCTTGTTTGATATGAAACAATACTTTCTTGCGGCTTCGATCGAAGACGAAGCAAGAAAGGTTACAACAGCTACCATGTATCATGGTGGAAATGAAAAACTATGGTGGCGGACAAAGTATGCTGATATTCAGGCAAATAAGGTTCGAATAGATTCTTGGGATCTCCTCAAAGAAGCGATCAGATCACAGTTTTTTCCAGAAAATGTGGAATATCAGGCACGACAGCCATTACAAGAACTTAAACATACAAGCTCCATCAGGGAGTATGTGAAAGCCTTTTCAGGACATATGTTGA
>CAIGRS010026881.1:0-10888 GCA_903798395.1 Fraxinus floribunda
CTTTCGAGGAGCCAAAACCTCCACATTTGTATCTGATTAATTGAACTGGTGCTCAATATTGTAATTGATTGCCAAATAAATAGTGTTGGTTACAATGGTAACTGACTGACCCACTAACTAAGCAACTGACCCACGATAAGCAAAGCAAACATAATTAAAGGATAGTGGCCCAACGGCCCATGACACTTAAATTGTGATCCTAACAGTATCAAATATGCTATTATATTAATTCTATTAGGTTATAGTGGGATTACTTCTTGAAGAATAGAGAGGTTGTTCCCAGTTCTAATCCTCTTATGCTTCACTGCAATACGTAATGTGTTTCCATGTACATGTTTAGATTTTATATGGTTTTCTATAGATTTTTGAGTGCCAAGGTCCTCAGGATGTTCTTTTGCTAGTGATTTTTACCCAATTTTGATATTTTCATGTAAAATTACAATCTTCACTGTGCATGTGTATCAATTATTTTTTTCATTTAATGCATGACTTTTTGATTTCTAAAATTATAAATAAAGTTCTATAGATCAATTTACATCTTCATTCCAATACTTAACAAGTTTAGCCTAGCATGCTAATCATGAAATTACAACAACATATTTGAATATTCGTCACCCAGAAAATATATTTGTAAATAGAAGAATTAGAATCAATTTTCCCTTCTTGAATTCCTTCAAACAAGTCGTCAACTGATTTGGATTTTCCCTTGCTTTTTTTGTTCAAATAAACTCCGTAAGTGTACGAGATCACTGACAATAATAATTGTATGAGTTAGAGTATCGTTCCATGAAGAAAAAATTCTAATTCAAATATACAAATTTGCTATCGAATTTGAAGAGTTGTAACTTGTAATTATTCTAAGAATTATTTTAAAATGCATGTAAAATCTAGGTTTGTAAACTTATATGGAATGATTGTATTGAATTTTTGAATCCACCTATTGTTATCCATTTCAATTCTTAACTATGTAACCATTTTTATTCATGTACTTGAGATAATCGATAAATTTATTGTATTCGACCTTCTTATTCGGGATAAGTTAACTTTATTTTAGACACGACCCCGATCATATTTCTAGTCCGAATTTATATAAATAGAACACATTCAATTACGCGATTACCTAGGTGATAACACATTCAATAACACGATTATCAAGGTGATTGCACATGCAATTTATGTTATTTCTAATATCTATTGTCCGTGTTTTAGTCATGTAGTGTTCTACTTAATTGTGAGTCTCTCAATGCTACAACAAGCAACTAATCATCTAAATGGTGCGCAATCATATAAATAATGCAACAAGCACGCAAAATTAATTAAGAAATGCAAGAATTAATTAAACTATTTGTCTTGAATTAAAATAAATAAGCAAAATATTTCATCTTCATCCAATACAAATAAGGATTTAGCCTAGCATAATTATGTACGAATTATACAAAGAATTATGAAAGGACATAACTCGGATCATAGAACAATATAAGAATCTTCATGGAAAATCAATATTTTGATTTTGAATCCGCGCCTTGAATCTTTAAATTCTTGTATAAGTAATTTTGAATTCCTTGATGGTTGATCTTCTCTCCCAAAAGATGTGAATTTGCATCTTATTCTTGATGAATTTTATGATATGAATGTATATTAAAAGGTTAGAGAGAGCTACCCTGAATGTCAGCCCTAGTTCTGCATTTATATGAGCTAAATTTGGGTTAAAAAAGACCTCAAAATTGGGTTCCAAAAGAGTATGAATCGTAGAAGGAATACTAGCCCTTAGGAAAATTAAAACTCCGTGTGAGCGAAGTTGTCACTGGCGTGCACACATGTTTCACCTACATTGGCCTCGGGTTGGGAATTACATGGCACGTGCACGTGCGATGTGTTGGATGTGTGCACGACCAAGGCACTTTTCCTTATTTTGCATTTTGGTCCCCATATTTGTCCAATGCGCTTCTTAAGTCCTTTCTTAATATGATTTTGGACCTTCATCTTATATCTAATTGACTCCTAGTATTCTCCAATTATTGATTTGAGTTCCGAATCAACTTTTAGATAGTTTTTACTTTGGTCTCCGAACAATGATTTTTTCCATTTTTTCACTTATATTGTCCAATTCCATCATTTTGTGTCAAATTTTACCTAACAAACTATATATATAGCCACAGTTCATCACAATCCATAACAATTAATCTCATTTAACTGTCTAGATAAGTGTATCACTTTTAAACTTTTGTTCCAAGTTTTGATTCCTCAAACTTTTGATGATTTTTGCTTGCAGTCTCTTCTTAGCATTTTTTTCACATTCTTGAATGAAACAATGTCAATTTTTCTATCCCAAATTGGATTAAATAATTGGTGAAATTAGTGGTGGCAAACGGACCGAGCGTCCGACTTTCGCCCACGGGCAAGCGGCTCGTGGGTCAGCCAATGAGCTTGCCCACGAGCCTCGTCCAAAATCAAGGATTTATCTTTTTTTTTTTTACATGAGCCAAGACCACTCGGCTCGCCCACGGGCAAGTTGCTCGTGGGTGAGCCAACGAGCTTGCCCACAAGCCTCGTCTAAAATCGAGGGTTTATCTTAAAAAATGACGAGCTCGCGAGCCAAGCTCAACCCGCGAGTAATGAGGCACAAGTTCTCGTGTTTATACGGGCTGAGCCGAGGCCGAGCCGGCTCACTCGGCTCGGCCTATTTCTACCTCTAGGTGAAATTGCTTTTCAAAAGATGGACAAAATTGAAGAGGAAATAAATTCTTTTTCCCAAAAATGTACCATGCGATCACAAGGTACATTTGGCTACGATCTTATTTAGCCCAATATTGTTCATTGCAAATCAATATTAAATCCTTGAAATTGCAAGTGAAATTGCGATGCGATCATAGGGCACAACTTTTTTTCCATGTGCAAGTTGGTCCTTGATTCCAGCTTTCTATCCAATTTATGTCCCTTTTAGTTGCAATTCAAGCACTTGATCCTCTAATTTGTATCAATTTAGTCCCCATTTTTTAATTATGCCCAAAATATATCATTTTTACCCAAACTCCGTCTATTTCTATTCAATCAAAATCAGCTATAACACTTTTAAGTGAAGTAAGGAGAAGAATAAAAACTTTTAACGTTACCTTGTTTTGATTTGGGAATATGCATAAATTGGAGGATGGAATTGTTGTCTTCCTTAGATAAATTTACGATCTTGTGATTGACAATGCTTGATGGTAATTTATGTTGAAGAATGGGGATTTGGATGTGGGGTTATGAGAATGAATATTTGAAAGGCAGGCTAATTTGGTTATTGCTTTTCACATTGAACATCTTGCGATCGCTTCGACTGATCGCATTAGCTACCAACAAAGAGTTTTTTTTGTAGTTTTCCAAGATTTTGGTCCCGAGTACTCGATCGACCCCCAAACCTCGACTTTTGTACAAAATGATTTTTTAAGGTCATGTATAAGCTCTAACACACAATTCACTCAAATAATCACCTTACTCCCAAAAGTCACGTTTTAGCATATTTTAACACAAAATTCTTGATTGCCCTTCAAAATCACAATTTTCGTTAATTGACACACAAGTACACATTCTAGCCTCCTATGAATATGCAATGATCAATGTATAACTCCACAATGCACAATACCTTGAATGCCTCTTGTTGGTTGATGAGGATGACCTAATACAACTAAACACATAAGAAGCTAGTAACTACCTAAGTCTAATTCCTAGAAACCACAATAAATAAAAGGAAAGAAAATTGTGTTTCCTCTCAATAAGTGCTTGATTATAGTTGCTAGCTCAAATTTATTGCTTTGGTTATTCTACATTGGTGAGTTGGACAATTAACTTCTTGTTGGGGAACTCTCCTCCCTAATATGCTTTCAAGTTGTGCCTATTCAGTTTGAACCTTCTCAAGCCATCTTTAGTTATCAACTCAATCATGCCATATGGAAATACCTCAACAACTGTGAAAGGATCCGACCACCTTGATTTCAATTTTATCGAAAATAATTCGAGAGAAGAATTGTATAGCAACACTTGTTGACCACCTACAATTCCTCTTCTTGATGTGCTGATGTCACTTCTTCGTTTTGTCCTTGTACAACTTTGTATTTTCATAAGTTCCCGACCAAAATTCATCCATTCAATTTAGTTGAAGAGTCCTCTTTTTCCAATTGGAAGGTGACACATTTTTTCAAACAACCAAACTATATGGAGACATTTCGATATGTATTTTGAAAGCCTGTCACTAAGCCCATAACGTATCATCCAGTTTCTTTAACCAATCTGTATAAGATGAATTCATTGTGGGCTCAAGAATCTTTTTAAACTCATGGTTGAAGATTTCCACTTGCCCACTAATCCACATATGATAAGGGGTTGAGAGGTAATGCAATACGATGGCAAAATGTGCCATATCGCAAGAAAATGTTTTTTTTAAGAAATTGAACCTCACTCATTTGGAAACATAGTCTACTGCTACCAATATGTACTCATTATCGAATGAAAATGGGAACAGTTCCATGAAGTCAATGCCCTAATATTGAATAATTACACTTCCAATACTATTTAGAGGGATTTCATTTCTCGTTGAGATTTTTTTCATCCTTTGGCACTTATCAGATTTTTGAACAAATCATGAGCATCCCAAAATAGTGTAGACTAATAGAAAATAAATTGTGAGATATTTGCAGTTGCCCTGAAATGATCGACTTATGCAAATGAGCAACAATGTTCTAAAAGATTTTCCATCCCTTCCTTCGATACACAACATCAAATAAGATGACCCGACACCGTCTATAAAGAATATGATCATCCCAAAAGTAGTGCTTAATATCATTGACAAAATTCTTCTTTTGATGATTCGAATAATCTGGTGGAATGATAAAAATGACCAAATAATTCATGTAGTCTGCATACCAAGGAGCTATCCTAATTTATAGAAGTGTCTCATAGAGAAAAACTTCATTATGATATGTATGATCTTGTTTTGGCAATTCAAGGTAAGATAAATAGTCGACTACCAAGTTCTCGTTTCCCTCTTATCACGGATCTCCAAATAAATTCCTGCAAGAGAAGTATTAATCGAATGAGTCTCGACTTCGCATTTTGCTTTGATAGAAAATACTTTAGTACGATATGATATGTGTACACAATCACATTCGATCCAATTAGGTAAGAGCAGTATTTGTTGAAGGTGAATATCACTACTAAAAGCTCTTTCTCGATAGTAGCATACTTTAAACGAGCTTCAATGAGAGTCTTGCTAACTTAGTAAATCACATGAGAAATGTTATTCTTGCGCTAACTCAAAACTGTTAGGTATTTGATGTAATTGGCAAGTCTCTGAACAAAATGGACTAAAATTAATATGTTGTTAAAGTCAAGGAGTAAGTTTCAAATTGTAGAAATTGAGTTGTATTAGGTCTAGAGTTTGAAAATGGAAAAGAAGGAAAAACGACGTCGTGATTTTGCTAGACTGTTGTTAAGACTTGGCTCGAGCGACAGAAACATAAACATTGTCGCTTGCCTTCGCTCGAGCGACACACTGTCACTCGCCTATTGCCCAACTTTCTCTCGGCGACATGATTATCCGAGAAATTTTAATTCGTGCTTTTAAGGCTTTTTGTCCGGCCTATTCAATCCCAAAACCTGAACTATAAATACAAAATGCCTCTAAACGTAAATTCTAAGGTTGATCATTGTGAAAACATATATTCTTCATATTCTCTTCATCAAATTGGATTTCAACCTTTGTTCTGTGATTTGTTCTTGGTGGTGAAAACATCAAATCCACAATCCAAATACCAAACTACTACTTCCTACATATCTGTCAGAGTTCTGAAGATCAAGGGAAGGTGGCTGGAGTTCCAGTCGTTGAAGAACACGGAGTTTTTCGTTAATCCACATGAGATAGACGAATTCGTAAAGTCAGGAGTAGCTGCATGAGCACGCAATCCAGGAGGACTTTGAAAACTACAGTTGAAAGTTGGTGCAAAAGTACGAAATTCAAGAGGAGATCAGAAAGTAATAGTGATAGTCGAGTTTGGTGAACTATAAGTTCTAATTCGTTTATAGTGGATTATTGACTGGCAAAGTGCCCAGAGTTTTTACCCAGTTAGGGTTTCTCCATGATCATTTCTTTTGTTTATTTATTGTTTTCATAACTGCGGTATTTCAACATAGAAAAAATTGAACTGTTTGATTAACCATCTATATATAATTAATAGTGACTTGTTGCTAATTAATTATTAAGTTTTAATGAACATCCTATAGAATCGTGCATGTCTTAGAAAACTCCGAAAACTTTTGACCCTAAGTGCTTTGAGCACTCATCAATAAAGATCGAAAGATCGAGAAATCATCCATGAAAACTTTGACGTAGTTCTCCACCATGTCTATGAAGGTTGACATCATACAATACTAGAATAAAGTTTGTACATTGCATATTCTAAATGATATTCTCTGATAAGAAAATGTACCATATGGGCACGTAAATGTTATTTTCTCATGATCTTCCAGGACCATAGGAATATGATAATAGTTGGACTACTCATCAAGAAAGAATAGTCTGAATGCCCTAAGCCATTAAGATACTTTCTATGTGGCAAGTTGACGAGTGAAATGAGAATACATAAGATTAGGGGTGGACACAGATCAAAGCCCAACCCAAAATCCAAATCGATTAAGGGTCGTACTTGGACTTGTATTTTGAGTTGATTTGGATCTACCTAAGGCACAATCACAACCAAAAAATCACCACAAATTTCGACTCACCACCATGACTACCTCACGATCCTCTACCACAAAATCACTAACTCCACTGCCATCACCACCAATAGAAATGTCAATGATAAATCTTTAAAAAAAAAAAAAATCACCACAAAATTGAGATCTTACATAAATTGTACCCTATTTTAATTAAGTGGTCACCAGAATTCTTTCATGGTCATTCCCCTTCTGGTTTTTTATTAGATTTCCACTTTTTCAACATTGTGTTGATGGCTAAAGATGGAGACAAGTAGTATTTCAAATATGCTTTCATTGATCTTGCGATGGATGTTGGTGCTTGGGTTTGTAGTATCGGTGGTGGTAGTAGACGGATTCAAGGCGGGTTTGAACCTATGGTGAGGTCACAAACTTTGTAGAAAAAGTAGGTTAACGAAGAGGATGAATGGAAAACTCAATCGTGAATCGAATGTTTGGGTCCAACCTGAAAATCAATCAAATAGGCTCCAAACCAACCTGAATTAGGTTGGGTTGGGTTTATTTTCAATTTCGAGGGTTTTGCCATTCGTACGTGAGATATGAAACCCATTTTCATTTATTTTTAATCTTTAGTTATTTAAACTCGTTAGATTTCTTTTATTATTATTATTATTATTATTATTATTATTATTATTATTATTATTATTATTATTATTATTATATTTTTTAAGTTAGATCATATTAATATTTCCCTCGTAACAAGGTATTTCTCATTTTGCGGGTGTTAGGGGCCTTTATCATTTTTATGTCGTTTTCTGTTTTCGATTTTTCAAAACAGCGTTTTCCTTCCTATTTTCGAAAACGTGTTTTGAAAATAAGTTAAAAATTTATAAAGAAAACTCAACGACAAATTTGTCGTTTTGAGTATTTTCAATTATAATCAAGCTAAAATTTTCAAAACGCGTTTTGGTATTTTGAAAATGTCAAAAAGAACACATTTTCAATAATCTCAAAATAGACACTCAAAACACCAAATTCAAAATAAATTCAAAACTCAAAATATAAAATTGAAATACAAAGAGAACAACCTCTAACCTGATTTTTGAAAATCAATTTTTAAACACCTGATTTTTTGTAATTTCTTCTTAAGTTAGACTTGAATAGTCTTCCTATTAGAGAACCAGACCGGGCATGCGAACCACAAAAATGCTGAAACGGGTCAATCCATCCCATCATTTTTTCTGGGTTAAGATAGTTTTAGTTTGATTTTAGGGTTTGCGATATTTACAATGGGACTGTCAATTTTGACACCATTTCCTGCTCCCAACTCCTAAACTCATCAAATTCCAAATACAGGTGTAAAAGCTCACGCGTGATATAATACACTCGAAGTGCTCAACAATGGCAATCTCCACCGCCGTTGGGGTGATGCTATTCAAAGACAAAACGTTGGTGCAACCCATCACATGATCATCAAGCACAACTTCTATTATAAACAACGAAAAAAAATATCGGATAATTTCGATACCAATTTGTTGTAATAATAGGAGAGAAGATAATATGACGCAATATGAAGTAATTGATCACAAACTCAATAATAAAAAAAAAATTGACAGATGAATGAAGATTTTATTAAAATATGAAGAATGAATTACAATGATTTTGTGTTTTGATTTGTCCAACTTAATATAAAATACAATGACAAGACATGTCAAACCATAAAGTAGAGTTATAGATGAAATATAATGCAAAGAAAAAATAAAAAAAGGAATAGAAGACCAAAACGTTGTGCATGACAGAATAGGTGGCGACCCGAGAAACTTCCCATTTGATGTTTTTCTTCATTCTTTTGTTTATATCTTGATCTCTTCAAGTCCAACACAAATCCCAACTCTCAATAGGAATCTCAAATAGATTTTGCTAAATAGATTTTGAATAGGATTAATCCAAAAACATTTCAACAAATAAATTCTCTTAATGTTGACCTTAATTATAATTCTCAATCATCTTCAAATTAGAACTTTGGTCACACCCTAATTCAGATAAGCTCAAACTTGACACGAATTCCAAGAAATGAACTTTAAGTCTTCAATAAGAAAGACAAATGAACTTCTCCATCAAGATTTCTAACTTGGAAATATTATCCACCTCTACCATAAAACCCAAATGGGCTCAGAATAAAAAACTTGAGTAATACCAAAGTTGCTTGAATCACAAGAAACAAAATCAAACATGATTTAATAATAACCGAACAAGGCCGAAACAAGCCATGTAAGAGAATCACCACAAAATGCTTCAACAGAATGATCTTTGCTAAAATCATCACCTTCAACTACGAACGAATCAGAATTAACTAAATCAGTACGTTTGTACATTTATGGAGGCATAATCTTAAAAACGATTTTGTTTCTAAAAATAGAATACAATGGCATTGCTGGCAATTGTGGCAAAGCAAAACTATTCATAACTTTTGAACTTGACTCATCAAAGGAGACCCCAAACAAATTTCCGACAGTATTGAACCAAGCTCACAATCCGTCTGAGTCCTTAAACTATGATGATCCATCAAAGATTTTGTAGAACCTTACAAGACATATAATTGAGACTTTTTCCATCCTTACAACACAATATGAGCACCACTACAAATCTGCAGGACTCCACCTTCACTAATGAATTTGTACCCTTTCAAGTCAAGATTACTTGAGGATATAATTTTATTTTTTTTCAAATCAGGAACATGCTGCACTGCATCAAGTGTTCTGACACTTCCACCAATCAACTTAATTCTGAACCTTCGTATTCTAGTTATCCGATAAGGTGTATTATCATCGGCCACAACAACACATTTGGAAACTTCTTCATATGTTGTAAACGAATCCCGATTGGCACACATATGAAAAGTGCAAGCCATATCAAGAATTCAATCATCTTCAGATTTGAAATCGCCGTCAGAAGTCACCAAAAGATCTTCATCATTGTGAAATGTTTCTCCAACACTTGCTTAACCCAAATTGTATAATTTTTTTCCCTTCTGATTAGCTGCATTCAATTTTTTCTTATTCTGCAACGTTTAGCAATCCTTAACCAAATGCACATTTTTCTTACAATAATTACAAATTTTATTTGTGAAGTTAGACCTTAACTTTCACTCTCCAGAACCACCATAAACAATAAGGTCATCTCTAACGAGATGCTTCANCTTATTCTGCAACGTTTAGCAATCCTTAACCAAATGCACATTTTTCTTACAATAATTACAAATTTTATTTGTGAAGTTAGACCTTAACTTTCACTCTCCAGAACCACCATAAACAATAAGGTCATCTCTAACGAGATGCTTCATCTTTTCCTTTAAATATAGATCGGCATAAACATCTTCAATGATGAGACTATCACGACTATATAATATTGTGTTTCTAAATGACATATATGAAATGGACAACGAATACAATAAAATAAATCAAACCCAAATCTTCATCATATTTAACCTCCAAGATTTCAAGATCAGTGGAGGTTTCCTTAAACACGATTAGGTAATCTTCAATAGATATATCTTCTGCTTCAAGTGCAATTTGCTATCAAGACTCTTTGTCATGCACAATTACTCCAATATTAACCATAATGCAACACTAGACTTCTCATTCAAAACGTCCTGAAAAATGCTATTCAAAAGATGAAGATAAATTAGTGATACGACCTTCTGATCCCTACATTGTTTCTCTTCCCGATTCCAAGTTGTTGACTGTTGTCAAATCCCAAAAACACATTATCCAAATCTATTTGAGGGGGTTATTGCTCGCATCTTTACCATTCAAAACAAAAATCTTGTGCTGAGATCCAAAAGCAAAATATCATACTTCATGTTTGTCATTCCAAAATCAAAAAAATCTCCATATGAATTAAACATTGGCTCTAATATCAGTTTGTTATAAACAACGAAGAAAATATTGGATAATTGGCTAGAAAATAATATGACACGATATAAATTAATTGATCATAAATATAAGAATAAACAAATTTGGCAAAGGAACGAAGATTTCACTAAAATAAGGAGAAATAATTATAATGATTTTGTGTTTTGATTTGTATAAATTAATTTAAAATACAATGAAAAACTAATTAGGGTTATTGGCGCAAAACGTCCCTACATTTGATTTTTTGGTGAAGAACATTCCTACCTTTTCATTTTCTAGTGCAA
>CAIGRS010026899.1:0-13827 GCA_903798395.1 Fraxinus floribunda
TTTTAACTTACACATACTTCTATCAGATCCTTGAACACCAAATCAACGATGATGGTTTGGTGCATAAAACAAGTGGGACTATTACATTTGGCTGGAATGAGTCCATTACTTCTTGAAACGGCGACTCGCACGTTTTACAAACAAAGAAAATGCCCAAAATTTATGGAGTCCCACCTTATGACATTGAAACAATGGATAGGGAAAGATGATCCCTTTTACACATTTGAAAGTGAATCAATAAAACCCTAATTGTCATTTTATATTTGACATTTTATTTTTTTAAGCTTCGTCAAACATGCTCGTAATTAAATAAAGGATAGAAATGAACTTGGTGAATTTACAATGCAAATGTTGCACCAGTGTTGTGTGAGTAACTATAACCCTGAAAAAAATGTAACGTTTTGTGATTAATCTAAATCATTTTTTAATAATGCTATGTGTACAAGGGAGTTTTACAGGAAAAATGTACAAAATTCCATTAGCAGATTTTTATTGGTTGTTGGATAAAAAAATTAACAACCATACAAGTATTGTCATCTCAACACCTATAAAATCACCTATGCATTTTCCCTGTACAAATGGAAAAACCCACCATTTTTCTCCACTTCATTCGATTTAATGTTAGATTTGTCGGAAGATAACAAAACAACCACATACTTAACAATTTGAATAACGCATGTTAGTTTTAGATTATGTACTCTTTTTCTTTCCAAGACATTCTATTCAGATCGTACTACTCCTGAAAGGCTGAAATGAGCTTCTTTATAATATTATCGATATGTATCACCTTCACTCTATATATTTGCAATCAAGAAAAATTACTTTTTCACTTTTTGAATTGATTTCGTAAAAGCATAACACAGGTCAATTAGTTCGCCAAGCAACTCTTTTGCGCGCCAGAATCACGATATGTGGGATGAATCACCGAAAGTGCCTTATAGAGCTTTCACAACACAGAAAACACTTGTTTTCAAGGAAATTAATAAAATGGAGAGACAAACACAAAGAACAGTTGTAATCATCATATAAAGCAAAAATAACTAATGATAACAAACAGCCGGCTAAATATAGGAAAACATTGGATCCTTTTCACAACTATAAAAACTACCTGACTAATAATGGCCTGCAAACGAAGCCAGGGGAATCGATAAATTTCTACATAAAAAGTAACATAAAATAAGAGGGTTAATTCATTTGTACATAATGGATTACCCCCTCTCATATAATGCACAAGACCCGCGTATATTTAAAAATTCCGACAATAGGTCCACATCCCCATTGTGAGAAGTAGGTAAAAGATTCAATAAAAAAAAATTCGATACATATAACATGATCCAAAATAAGATATTTGTACTTGAAAGTAGTTGAAGAAATTCTCTCTTAGAAAGTTAGTCGATCCCTCCCTCTCAGCGGGCATAGGAAATGTGGAAGAAAAACGGGATTTTTCGTTATGCAGATAGAATTGACAAGTTTTTTATGTATTTTGTGTATTTAGGCAGCATTGGAGATGGATTGCAAATCCCTCTTATGATGTTTGTACTCAGTACTGTCATCAATGAGTACAGAAACCTTAACAATTCAGTCTCATTTCATACGAATGAAATATTGGCGTTTGGCCGTGATTTTGAAAAGCTTGGACCTGATGGGATAATTTTCTGAAAGTTCTATCTGATTAGATGAGTTTCTAGAAGAAGTTAACTGAAAGTGACTTTTTTTAGTAAGCTCTTCTACAAAAAGTAGAAGCAGAAGCTTGTCCAAACATGCCCTATATATATGTATTTATGTTGTACATATGCTGGAATGCATAATTTCACCAATATGAGGAATTTGTTGTTTACATTCGACTAACATGCTACTAACTTTTCTGGCAGTACACACGAAGGCTACTCTACGTGGCCATCGGGGTTGGACTACTTTATCTAGAGCATCAAATCTTACGAAAAAATGACAGATTATGTATATTTTAACATGATTCTTTGATGCATTTTAAATATCTCCTCGCGTGTGTTTTTACAGAAGGATTATATTAGGCAAGAACAGCGGAGAGGAAGACTTCTAGGATGAGATTAGAGTACCTGAAATCTGTCCTGACAAGAAGTCGGTTTCTTCAACACACAGGCAGCTGATTCTTCAAAAACTTATCAAGTTGTTACGACAATTGTTGGGAAAAATAGCATATATCACTTGAAACCTTCAACTCACAGTACATGCTAAACATATATATATATATATATATATATATATGTTTATATATATATATATATATATATATATATGTTTAGCATGTACTGTGAGTTTTCAACCTATCAGTACCAACTATAATATATATGAAGCATAAATGAAAGCCATTGACAGAATATGAAAAACCATGAAAACCGAAATGTACAGTAAATAAAACTGGAGCTTTTCTTCCCTGTTTAATGACTCAAAATGTTAGGCTCAGGAACAACTTCTAAATGCAAATCACCTTCCATAGAGAGCTAGAGAACCAGCTAGAACATCCCCTCACTTAGCTTGGATCATCAATCAATATATCTCCCAAAATAGCCAAAATTTCCATCAACAATCGGACCCAAAACCACCAGAGAAATTCACACTCTTTACCACTATTTCAGGCTTAAGAATATATCAAGGTTTCCTCTGTCAATGGGCTCACTGGTCGATTTTGGTATAGGGAAGAAGTAGTAGGAAGAGCCTGTTTGGTACAGCTTAAAATCTAATTAAAATTGAAAATATGACCGTTATTGGGTCTCACCCGTCTAATAAAAGTCAACAATAACGGCTATATTTTCAATTTTAATCTAATTTTAATCTCTACCAAACACCCTCGAAATATGGAACTTAACTCTCTGCCTTCTTAACAAANGTGTTTGGTAAGGCTTAAAATCCAATTAAAATTGAAAATATGATCGTTATTGGGTCCATCCGTCTAATAAAAGTCAACAATAACGATTATATTTTCAATTTTAATCTGATTTTAATCTCTACCAAACACCCTCGAAATATGGAACTTAACTCTCTGCCTTCTTAACAAAACAAAGGAACGGTACACTATATATATGGAAAAAAGAGAGAGTGAGAGAGTGCTTGGCGTAATAGAAAAGCCACCAATTTGAATTCAAAAGTCAATGCCCAAAAAATATCTAATAAGATTAGATCTCAACCATTCATTCAATCCAATGGCCAAAAATAATTCTTAGAAAGCACAATAAATAAGAACCACTGGAGCCCACAACAATATCTGCCGATTCCAATACGATCCAAATCACCATAGGAGAGAATGTATTTACTCCAACAGCATCAAATTTTCTCTTTTCAAAAACTCAAAATCAATCCTTAAAATTTAAATGGGAAATGGACCATATAATGCAAGAAAGAGGAAAA
This sequence comes from Fraxinus floribunda, assembly GCA_903798395.1. Lineage (NCBI taxonomy): Eukaryota > Viridiplantae > Streptophyta > Magnoliopsida > Lamiales > Oleaceae > Fraxinus > Fraxinus floribunda. The sequence continues at coordinate 3,385 of CAIGRS010026899.1, forward strand.
TAACAGCATTGATACCCATCCAAGTATAATCACATGACTGATCACTTATATTTCAGAAAATTAAAGGATCTTCTTGCACAAAACTAAAATAGCACGCTCTGTGCAGATGAATAATTCAAAATCTTGCTTATGATACCGTATCTAGTATTACGGTACAAAATTAAAATAGCACGCTTTGTATAGAAGAATAATTCAAAATCTTTCTTATGATACCGTATCTAGTATTGCGTACCGAACATGCACTAAGAATAATGAAAATGATTCTATTTCCTATACTCGGTCAATTTAGTTGACTTAAAACTCGAAATATTATTATTTTTGTGCAGATACCTGACTGCCTAGCCTATATGTCATCCTTCATCTTTGCCTCGTATTTGCCTTCTTGCTATCGTGGAGGCTCACTTTGGCAGCTATACCATTCACCATAATGTTCATTGTCCCCGGACTTGGATTTGGAAAGATGATGATGGGTGTGGCAATGAAGATGATAGAGTCTGATGCAATTGCCGGTGGAATTGCAGAACAAGCAATTTCCTCATTCCGAACTGTGTATTCCTATGTTGCCAAGAATGAAACCATCGAGAAGTTCAGCCATGCACAGCAAAAACCCTATGGAGTTGGGAATAAAGCAAGGTTTTGCAAGAGCCTTAATGATGGGAGCATGGGATTTCAAACTTGGGTGGGATCTCTTCTGGTTACCAGAAAATGAGAAAAGGCTGGAGACATTTTTGTAGCCAGATTCAACGTTCTCATGGGAAGATTGTGAGTTTATTCATCAATATATTTTTAATGATCAGCTGGCTCGATCCTTCACATCAAACTCGAATGGCAAAAAGAACGCATTTTCAGAAATTTCAAAGCAGACATTCAAAACACAAAACACAAAATGAATTCAAAACTCAAAACACAAAGAGAATAGCCCCTTACTGTTTTCTGTGTTTTGCAGAAATATTTTGATTGCCCTTCCAATCTCACTGCCATTGTGGATTCAAAGGCTGCTGCTACTCGTATTACAGAGATGATTGACCATGAACCAGCCAAATTTTGATGATAAGAAGGGAAAAGCTCTGTCATGTGATAGAAGAAATTGAATTCAAGGGGGTCTGTTTTACGTACCCATCAAGACCAGATACGCTCATATTGCAAGGCTTGGATCTTAAATTCCAACCGGGAAAACTATCGGTCTTGTTGGGGTTAGTGTCTCTGGAAAGTCCACCATCATTTCCCTGCTGCAAAGAATTTATGACCCCCCATAGGACGAGAAATCTTCTTGGATGGATACAAAATAAAGAGGCTTCATCTCAAGAACCAATCCTCTTTGCAACATCTATAAAAGAAAGTATATTATTCGGGAAGGAGGAAGAATCGACGGAGGATGTAGAGAAGCAGCCAAGGCTGCAAATGCACATGATTTCATTATGAAGTTACCGATGCATATGAAACTCAAGTAAGACTAATCCTGATGCCTTTCTTGTTATGAATTCTTTTCCCCCGTAATTTGGTTCGAGACCGTTTGTGCTGTCTTATAATTTTAAGCATCTCCAATAATTTTTACGGGATATGGCAGTCTCCAGGTTGGGAAACTTGGAGTTCAGTTATCAGGAAGACAAAAACAACAAATAGCCATAGCAAGGGCTTTGATATGAGATCCAAAAATCTTGCTTCTCGACAAAGCTACAAGTGCATAGGATGCAGAATCTGAAAGAATTGTACAGAGCTGTAGACCAGGCATCTAAAGGAAGGACAGCTATTGTTGTAGCACACCGTCTCTCTATAACCAAGATGAGTAACTTGATTGTGGTTCTCCAGTCGGGATGAGGTGTTAAATCAGGTTTACACAACGAGCTTATGCAACTGAATGATGGAGAGTACTTCAAAATGGTTCAGTTGCAACAATCTGCAACTGAAAATGATACTACAAGTAATTCTAACCATCAAATCGAAGGAAAAAATCACCACAAGATGAGTATCCCTCCAACCCCATTGAGTGTGAGGTCAAGTGCACAAAACACTTCAGCTTTACACCCATTTAGCCCAGCATTTTCAAGGAGTACACCCTACTCCTACTCAGCTCCGGACTCAATTCAATACGAGGGCACATACGATAGTGATGATGAAGATTTTAATGGTCCATCTCATCCTGCTCCATCACAGTGGCATTTACTGAGCATAAACACACCTGAATGGGGAAAGAGCTTTGTTAGTGTGCTTAGGAGCAATAGGCTCGGGAGCTGCTATTTTTGATTATTTTCAAAGGAAAAGATTATTCTCTTTACCAAACATATGCGGATCTTCAACCAATTAACGCGTATTGCGTGGGAGCACTTATAGCGGTTTACTTCGGGACAGATAAATCGTCCATCACATCTCATGCAAGAGGATATTCTCTCGTATTTGTAGGCCTTGGAGTTTTCAACTTCTTCACATCCTTCTGCAGCACTACAATTTTGCTATCATGGAAGAAAAGTTAACTAAAAGAGTACGGGAGATGCTGCAGGAAAAACATGATTTTTGAGATTGGTTGGTTTGGTGAAAGTGAAAACACAAGTGCAGCAATATTTGCACGAATATCAACAGAAGCCAACATGGTTCGCTCACTTGTTGGAGATCGCTTGTCATTGTTAACTCAAGCAATTTTTGGAGCTGTCTTTGCTCCACACTAGGACTTGTGTTAACATGGAGGCTAGTCTGTGTGATGATGGCAGCTCAGCCCTTACTCATTGGAAACTTCTATTCAAGGAATACTCTGATGAAGAGTAAGTCGGCAAAATCTGAAATTGCACAAAACTAAGGAAGCCAACTACCATCAAACTATAAATGCATTTTCATCTCAGAAAAGGATAGTGGTGCTCTTAGAGCCACACTAGAAAGCCCAAGAAAGGAGAGTACTAGACAATCCTGGTTTGCAGGCTCTGTAGCACATACACTTTAATTACCGACACTTATCGAACACTTTACCGCAATCATTTTTCTTTTTATATTAGAAATATTATATATTGTTAATTCAAAGTTATTAGCAAGTAACAAATAGGTACTCATGTTTAAAAGATTTCAACAAGAAAAATTAATAACAAGTATGAAACTAAATTTAAACTATATAAATGAAGAATTTTTAAAAATTTAATCAACGTGTCAATGACGTACTGTGTCTGTACTTTTTTTGAAAATCGCATGTCGGACACACGTGTTTGTGTTGGTGCATCATAGTTTGCAGGTGTTGGCCTATTTAGCTCGCAGTTTCTTGCAGCAGCTTCTACAGTATTAGCTTACTGGCATCGAGGGAAGTTATTATCACAAGGTTTAATATCTCCAGAGCAACTTTTCTAAGCCTTTCTAGCACTTCTATTCACTGCATATACCATTGCAGAAGTCGGAAGCATGACAAAACATTTGTCAAGAGGAAGTAATGCTGTTCGTTCAGTTTTTGCAATCCTTGACAGAGAGTGAGATTGATCCAAATAACTCATGGCAAATGGATGCAATGAAGAATGATATTAGGGGCCGTGTGGAGCTAAGAAATGTGTTCATTGCTTTTCCATCAAGACCTGACCAGTTGATACTAAAGGGCCTCAACCTTAAAATCGGATCAGGAACCACTGTTGCATTAGTTGACCAGAGTGGTTTGGGGAAATTGGCAATTATTGGACTCATTGAAAGATTTTACGTTCCAATTAAGGGATCAGTGTTTATTGATGATGAGGACATAAAGGAGTATAATTTGAGAACCTTGAGTTCACACATTGAGTTAGTCGGTCAGGAGCCAATGCTCTTTGCAGGAACCATAAATGAGAACATTGCCTATGGGAAACAGAATGCCACAGAAAAAGCTGCAATGCTCGCTAATACACATGAATTTTTAAGGTATGGAATCTTTAAAACTTTTTTCCCAAAAGAAATATTTTATGCGAAGAGAATCTAAATCAAACACTCGTAATCTTTTAATTCATTTACTTGATGACAGTGGAATGAAAGATGGATAAGAGACCTGCTGTGGAGAAAGAGGAGTTCAGCTATCTGGAAGCCAGAAACAAAGAATAGCTTTGGCTCTTGCAATATTGAAGGATCCTACAATCCTGCTGCTGGATGAAGCAACCAATGCTCTTGATAGTGTATCAGAAAGCATGGTTCAAGAAGAACTAGAGAAGATGATGGGTGGTCCAACATGCATAGTTGTGGCTCATCGATTATATACAATACAGAAATCTAATACCATTGCTATGATCAAAGAAGTCTACTCTCAGTGGGAAATAGTGGTGCCTATTATTCGCTTGTTAAACTACAAGGTGGAAACTCTCCTTACCGGTAAAATGAAGCAGTTAGATCTAAACTAGTTGATTTCTCAAATACATGTTTCCTGTACTTAATCTCACCTGAATTTTTGTAATATAGAGGAAATCATTACTCTTTACACTAGCAGTTCTGGTGTGGAGATTTTCTTAAGCTGGCTTACTATATATATTGCGAGCCTCCAAGCATGTAAGATGTCATCTATTCTACTGTAGAACAATCTATTGTCGGATTTTCAAACTTGAAGTCAAATTTGGATACTAAAATTCCATCCATATGAAGATATCCTAATGAAATCCATTATATTAACAGTATTAAGCAAAGCAAAATCTTCTCCAATTATAATCATGAGAATGCACTTATTATTCCATTTTCCCATGCTTCTACAATTCACATTGATAGCTCATTCCTTTTCTTGGATATAGGCAGAAAGGTAACCTCCACACAAAATCATTACTATATGTGGGCATTCATTTCGAAAGAGTACACTGCTAGAAAACAAAGAACCATTATACTAAATGTCAACCCAACTGTAAAGCTAAAAGTACATGCCCTTCCATTACTAAATTAAAATAGTAAAATTCATGAAACTGAAGTAGCAGTATCAATACCGAAACAGAATTTGTACTCAAAATAAAGCAATTAGGACACCATAAAATAAGCAGCAGATTAGTCACATATGGTCAGAGGTAGTGCGCCTATAATTTAGTGTGGTGACTTCTTTCTTGATTTTCTCACAAAAGTCGTTAACACAAATTCAGACAAATTGGAGTGGAATTTGGCATCGTTTAGGCAAGGAAGCATGTAGATTATTAACTAAAAGACCAGAGCTGCAAAGCCTCAGCAGCACCTAATATAATCACCACCATTCGCAGTCATCAGGCATGTCAAAAAGGCTGTTTCCCTGTGGAAGATGATGACGAATCGAAATGGGAAAGGAAGGAGTATGGCTTGAATTGGAAAGAATTCAAGAGAAATATGTGAACTTTTTACAATACTACAACCAATTCATAATTGTCTAAGCTTTTATGAAAGCTTGAGTAAGAAATACAGGGTACCACGTGTTTGCGTCTGCCTCAAACTATCTCACGATATCCTCTACTCTATAATTTTGGCCAGCAGTAGTCCCTCAGACCAACTTTAGATGCAATAGAAGAAGAACCAAGTTGAGTGAGTTGAAACTGATTAGTCCAATCTAGCGACAAGAACAAAAGCAGCAGAAATCAGTCTTATATAATAAGTTCACGTTTCAAATGGAACCCGGAAATTGTTAAATATGGGATTAAACACACAACTATTTGAAAGAACCTCAAATCATAGAAGATTCTAGCCATGAATTAACCAAACAAAATATAAGATTTACAGCAAAAAGATTATCAAGAAAGTGAAAATAACCACCACAAATTCCAGTCTCAGCCTATGGCTCCTCTGAAGCGGTGCGTTGGACTTGAGTTTAATACCCTTCTTATTCTTTTTCTTACCAGAGTCGTCCACCGGTATATCCGCCTTCACAATCAGATTGTGTCTCTTTGTATAAAAAAACAAGATCTTGAACTTCAATCTAGTAGCCAATCCCACTCTAAAAGCCACCGTGGAACCAGTTGAAACAGCCTCAAAAGCTGCCACCCACGGCACTCCGTTGGCCTCCAGCAGCGCTCTCCGGTCAGTGTGCTTACCGTGACCCTGGTAGAACCCTGGCACTGTGTAGGTGGCTATAGGAAAACTATAATTTTGACCATAGAAAAAGGTGAAATTTATGGGATCATAGTGGACGCCTTTGTCTTTCATCCCATTATCAAGCTTGATGACAAAGAAAATGGTGTGGTTGTTCCTGGTGGTAGTGGAGTTGTCGGTTTTGTTAAGTGAAGGAACCAAAAACTGCTGTACAGAGCAAGTGGGCTTTGAGGTACGTAAACTTAGCCACATGAAGAGAGCTGCTAATCCTGAGGTGAATATGAAGCTGCAGCAAGACTTGCCACGTCCTCCGCCGTCGCCGCTCTCCGCCATGCCGGGAAATCTACTCGCGGTGGAGCGATATATGTAGTGGAAGTAAACAGGAACTAGAGCAGAAGAACGGAATCTCTTTGGGTGATGGCTTTGCAGACTTGCAGTGTATCCAATGTGGCAGGTGAAAGTCAAGCAACGATTGCTCTTCCGTGAATTACGTGGATGTATTACGTGTACGATTTGTAATTGCTACCATTACAGGCCTGCTTCACAGGCCCCTGCTGCCAGGTTATACACGTGGAGGGCAGGGGTCACAATTTTTTTTTTTTTTTTTTTTTNTTTTTTTTTTTTTTAATACATTGGGTGGGAAAGAATTATTCTGTTAGTGGAGAATTATTCATAAAGGTATAAAGCTCGACGAAGAATCGAGGTAAAAAATTTGTATACAGATACTTGAATAAGGTTAGGGCCTAACGTAGCACATTTCAAGCCTTACAAGATTAGCGTGTGTAATGAAATAATAATTTTCTCTCTATTTTTAATATTATGTTAAAGTATTATAGATAAAAAGAAATAATAATAATATAATTACACATGCCTTGAAAATTTATAGAAACTTTACATAAATAGTGAATATTTATTGAATTTATTTCTTTTAAGTTTCAAAAATCTTCTAAAATTCAAATACGAAAATATCAATTTCCATAAAGAGTGCACGCCTTTTTATTTATTTATTTTCTTGTAAAAAAATATTTCATTAAAAAAGGTAACATTAATTTACTAATTAAAAAAGTAAAATTTAAACTTAAACAGATCATACTCTGGTTTTGTTGTAGGTGGTAGCAAACGTCGATTGACGTCTACATATTTATGTTTTCGCACGCGCTTCTTTACTTTTAAGTAAAACAATACTTATTTTTTCAAAATCATTTATTATAGAAAATAAGGGTAGCCAAACGTGCATTACACTTGATAATTTAGCTGGCATGATTGAAATCTAACCCATCTATAATTCAATCATGCTTGGTGTACACTTCCGTATACACCAAGTTTGACCGTTTGCCACATTGTCAAATTGTCGGAAAAAAAAAAAAAGTTTACCCTCCAACAATTTTTAAAACAAAAGCAATGATATACACTTCGAAGTGCACAAATGGCATTTCCCCAAGACCTATTACAGAGTCTTTTACCGAGTGGAATACGAACAGCAATTCAAAATCCAAATTCAATGATCTCATCATTGCTCTCAATACAGTCATTTTACTCATAATTTCTGGATAAAATCACATCACATTTCAACCTAGATAATCTATTTGGATAACATTATGATTTCCTTAAAATTTAAGGATGAAAGTCAAACATTAACTTTTGAAATGCAAGTGATGCAACTATAATATTATCGAAACAATGACACCACCAGATGTCTACATTCGAAATTTGCATTTTTGAGTACTTTTATCAAAAAATTGTTGGCAAAGGGCATTGCATTGAAAGGTGTTTAGGTCTAGAAAGAAGGGTAAAATTACACAAATCATAGATTGTATCTCTAGAGGAAAAGGAAGCACATTACTCATCGTCTTTGTATGGATACTCCTCGGGAACTTGCTTCAGAAGTTTCACCTGCAACTCAAATGCATCATCCCCTCTAAGCATATCTCGCAGCCATGTGACTTCAGTTTTCATTGACACCTGAACAAAGAAAGTAAATTGCATGTCACCTCGGTTTGTGCTCAGTATGTACACGAGGTTATTCTAACATGGTGGAGCTATTCATCGTGATCAACTAACAACAGTAAAAAATTATATCATTAGAAAATGCCAGGCAGGAAAAGATTAACCTCAAGCATCTTTGAGCAGACGGATTATGCTGTCTTTTATTGGCCAAAACAACAGCAACATTTTGGTCACCACCCCCCCCCCCCCCCCCAACACCCTTCAAAACAGATACATGATTCCCCCTTCTCTCCCAGCTCTCTCCATAATAAAGTTTTTTATATCATGATAAATAATTTTAATTGGGAGAAGTTCAACAATCAACATATTAAATGGCACATTTCACAATAACAAAAGAAATTCTCAATCATGTAATGAAATAAACAAATTTATGAAAATGCATGTAGCAGATGCCCACTCCAAAAACATCATTTTTTGGTCGAAGTTGCTTTTCTTTTTGTCTCACTCACTTTCTTTTTTCTGTAAGAGTTTGGGGAATATCCACATTCATAGGTCCAAGATCTACATCCATTAATTGAAAGGTCCGAATAATCAATTCTGCAATTGGTTGTTAGAATTAAAACAAATTCTCAAATCATATATTAAAAAAAAAAAATTATGAAGATGCATGTAGCAGATGCCTACTCCAAAAACAACATCATACATAGTAAGGATAAGGCGTTCATAGAGGAAGGACAGCTCACCATCTCGAGAGCTCCTCTGATAACTCCACTTAAGACGTTGCAATAATATAGACCTTGACAGGTATCAGGAAGCTCAACAAAATCTACAAGAGGATTATCTTCCAATATTATACTGCAGGTTGTTCCTTCAGCATCCCAATTGGAGACTGAAGCAGTAACTCCCAGGAACATTTTGAATCCTACCTGTTCATATGACATCTTAATAATGTCCTTAATGAACCAAACATTCCAAAATAGATGCTCAAAAGGACAATTAATAAAGAAGAACCATTTCAAAATAATTTCGAGCATGTTTGAGCCCCATTTTTTATTTATTTTTAAAAATGCATTTTGGAATAGTGATTTGATGAAGAATGTGTGGTTAATATCGTAGGATAGGATGTCAAATGGAGAGAGACAGTGAATGCATAATCAACTTGAAACTGACAGTATGCTTGCAACAACTCAATATTTCTAAATGTAAGAACTTTTTCGCCCCATCCATTTCGTTATTCAAATACTACTGGAAGGAATATTCAACATTTTTTCCAACCTAGCATACACATTGTCCAAAACAGGCATTCAACTACACGAAGTTACTAGACCCTGGCCATATGAAGTGAGTTCTAGTACTGTATATGGGTAAAATAACCAAAATGATATTTGTCACGGTTCAACTTTCGAATTACAAAACTAACAAAATGATCTACTAAGGAGATAAATGCTACATTGACATAGTCAATTGATGAGGATACATAAAATATTTTGGCATTCAATAAAAAATGTGCTTATAAACTCTAGGAGTGGAAACACATTTTTCGAGACTATCAGCTCTCAGGGCATATTTGAGAAATTGTCCTGGGCGGAAAGTTCTAATGTTATCCTCTATTTCCAGCAACATCAAGTGGCTTTATTAACATACAATAAGATGTTCATAGTTCCTGCCTGTATCTTTTATACAAAATCTATGTGAGCTGATTCAACATCCTGCAATTTGGGGCAATATTACAGACCCGTCTAGAATTCAATAAGCTGTTCTCAAGGGACCAGCTATCCAATATTACAGACTCACAAAGCTTCCCAGGCATGAGTTGGGAGAATTTAAACATTTAAAACAGAAAATGCCTGAATTCAGAAGTCACCTTACAGTGTACTAGCAGATGATTATGACACCAATTGATTTAGATCCTCTTTATCTCCTAAAATCACTTTCTTTGGAAAAGATGTAAACTCCCCTTTTAGTTACCAAAAATAGAAGTACCTGACTGGGATAAGAACACTCCTATTGCATTCCAAGTCATTAATTGATTAGTAACAGATCGACCTCATATAAAACGCAATGTCTCTTTATCTTTTTTTTTTCCCCTCTAAAAGACATGATAAGATCATGCTGCAATTTATCTTTACTTTTATCTCCTTTTCCAGGTTACTGATACTGAGGCCCAAATTCTGTACCGTTCTAAAACTACAATCCAAAATTCAAAACAGCTGAAATTCCTAAACTTAATCCAATATAAAAGTGAACGGCAAATCTGAACAAATAGTACGAGTACACCACCTTGGCAATGACTTCAGCTGTTTCCTTAAAATCAACACATCTCGACACATTAGATTTCGCAAGAAATTCATCCACTAGCCGGATCCCAATATTATAGCCCCTGCAATAAACAAAAGTACTCGAAATTCAAGGCAGAAATACCACTTTAGGTAATCATATAATAATGAAAAACTAGTTTATTTCCTACAAAATTCTCAAAATCATAGCTTTCAATAAGAATTTAAATCAAATAAAAAATCAATCACATTTGATCGA
>CAIGRS010026901.1:0-18021 GCA_903798395.1 Fraxinus floribunda
GAGCGCAGCAAAAGTGAAAGGTAGGAACGTTTTGCACCACAATTTGAAATTTTGGATGTTTTTCGCAATCAGTTCCAAAGGTATGGACGTTTTGTGCTAATTAGCCTTAATTAAATTTGTACCCTCCAAGAAAGTATACTTTAAATCCTAAAAATTATACTTTAATAAAATTTATAATTTAATAAAAAAAAATTAATTGAAAAAAGTGCGGTTCGATTTAATTTTTTGCGGTTTTTAAAATTTGAAACCTAAACCAAACCATTTTGAACTGGGTTGGTTCGGTTTGAGAAAAATAAAATCGCGGGTCCACCTGGACCCAAATCAATGGTTTCAAACCAACGACTTAGATTCGATTTGTGGTTTCGCGATTTTTTTGTGCAGCCCTATAATGTAGTGCCTATTTAACAATTTTATTTTTTCTTTTTTGAGATTTTCAAGCTGACTAAATTTTATATCTAACAATACGTTTCATTGAACATACAACTTTTATCCACTTTTAACAATACATTTTACGAAATTCATCATCTCATAATCTCAACAAGCCTTGTCAAATAGGGACATAATCATACTCTCTATCAAAGTGCTTTCTATCAAAATTACAAGCACTTTAATTAAATAATTATTCCCCTTTTATAGAAGTAGAAGCAACAGAAATTGGTCAGAATAGGCACAAACAGTTGGCCCCACCATGTGTTTAAAAAAAGAAAAAAAAACTGACGCAAAACCCACACGTGAGTCTATTCTGGTGAATTTCTATTGCTTCTTCTTCTATACAAGAAGCACTACTCTTAATTAAATATTAGCCTATATATGGTTCAATGTTATACATTGTTTATAAACATTTGAAACACTTTTTATCCTCACATTTTGAGCATTCACAAGTACCATTCAATTGTAATTGTTCATTTATATCTATTTATGAGTGAGTAAAACTTTTAACTAAATATTTGATTAAACATTAATTATTTCCCGTAAATCTCTTAATGTTTTATCTCATAGATAATACTTATCTTCCAATAAAATCTACTAAAATTGATATTTTATTCACATTTTCGCACAATTATTGTAGTACGTTATATTATTTAAAATGTAATTTGTATAATTTATGTTTTATCATTTAACACACCAAATAACTATATGTACCAATTTTTTTATTAACATTTTTAATAAAAGTTCCATAATAACGATTTACATGTCAAAAAACAATTACTTGTCAAAAGAAAAGTAGGCAAGAAAAAAAATGGACCACTCTTACCTAATCACAAAATTTACATCTCTAGCGTAATAAAATTAATAATTCATTAGAAGAAAGAGTGACAACGCTATATCTCTATTTAGTATAGATTAAAATCAGATTTTATAAAGTTTGATAAAATTTATGATTGAATTATTGTGAATCGTGATGTTAAAATTAATTATTGATTTTGATTTAAAAATCTTCATCAACTTTCAATCATTACCAAATAGGGGCTAGATAATAAATATACATAACGAACCATTTATTAATATTTTTAAATAAAAATTACAAAGTCAATGTTTGGCATGACTTAAAGTTTTGTTGTAAATTTAAATCAAAATAAAAAATTAAGGGCATGTTCGGTCGTGCATAAAATTAAAAATATAGTCGTTATTGAATCTCACTTGTCTAATAAAAGTCAACAATAACGGCTACTTTTTCAATTTTAATCCGATTTTAATCTCTATCAAACACGCCCTAATTTTAATAACGTGTTTCTTGGACTCACAAATTTTATCCAATTTTCAACAACACGTTTCATCAATTTTTATTAAAACTACTAAAGGTCTTGCATGAATGACCTAAACTGGGATTTTAATGATTTTTAAAATATTATGAACTCTTTTGAAATTCGTGATTTTGAGTAAATTTCAATAAGAATTTCATTAAAAATGATGAAATTTCAAAAAAGGTTGTTATATATATTTTTAAACTTAAAATCCATTCAAATCTTTTAAAGTTCTTATAAACCCACCAATTATCAAGATATTTAGATCTTAATAGATTTTAGTTAGGAACATTTAAAATTTAGGGCATGTTTGAATCCCATTTTTGGTATAGAATGCATTTAGAATCATAAATTGATGAAAAATGTATAGTTAAAAAAGATGCAATGCTACTTGGGTTAGTAGACAAAGATATTGACAGGTGCTATGTTGTTAACATTCAACCTTTGTTTGGCTGTTTTTTTATTTATTATGTTCATGTAGCAATTACTCATTAAAAAATAAGTAAAAATTTTAAATTTACGTATAATATTATTTTATTTAAGAATGTGTAGTTAAAAAAAAGAGAGAAAAATATATTTTGGTAAAAATGATGATCAAACAAGGGCTTAATAAAATACATTATGCCCTTTTTGATTTGTTAAATTTTTCATGAAAAATGGAAAATATTTTCTCACTTCCTACTTTTGTGTTGTTTGATGACACAAATTTTTCAGACAAAATTTTTTCTAAGCCATCCCCCCACGCACCCCTTTTCTACTTTTTTAGGGAATAACTTTAATGAACAATTTCCATATAAAATGAAGTCAAACGTGAAGAAAAAGATCTAAAATTTTTAAAAAATTTCTGGTGGAAAATTATATCAATCAAACACACTTATAGCCTGTTTGGTAATAATTAAAATCTAATTAAAATTGAAAATATAGCAGTTATTAGGTCACACCCGTCTAATAAAAGTCAACAATACTAGTTTTTCAATTTTAATCTCTACCAAACAAGCTCTAAATTAACAATTCCCTGAAAAATAATTTCTAGACAATTATTTTCCCTGTAAAACATTTTCTTTCTACCCTTACAATCAAACGAACCCTAAAATCTTCAATGGAGGATACTTGAACTTATAATTTTTTTAAAAATTCACTAAAATCTCAATTGAAAACACCCGTTAATTTTAACTACACCAAAAGGGGGCGTAATAACTAGGACGTGTTTGCAAACAAAAAAAAAGATCATCTCGTGAAAAGAAAAGCATTATCACTCTTGTCCAACCACAAATGCTAAATCTTCAACTAAATTAGATTACCATCCAACCACCGGCTATAAAAGCTTGTATCATTATCTTAGTAGTGCGGGACCACCAACGGCGTCATAACGGCACCGTCAAAGACTCGGAAATCAAGGGTAAATGAAATTGACGTATCAACCGAGGTTGTCCTTGGGCATCTTACTTTTTCTGAATGTTTATTTAAGGTTTTATATTATAAATTAAATTAAATAACTTTTTCCTTTATTATTTTAATTCGCCCTCGTATCCATTCCTACGTTATAGTGGTCATACGTATCTTAAAGAAGCTAAAGTTCAAAAGTTATTCCGTACCTAAATAAATAAATTGTTTTCACTACGTAACCGAAAATCTCTCTCAAACAGCTTTTATGCTACTGTTATAAGAACTTTAAATAGAACTCACTTCTAAAATTAGAAAGAAAAAAAAATGTTGCTCTATACGTAAATAGACAAATGATCATATCTACGTAACTCTTTATTTTTATTGTTTTATAACCGTGAATGTTCGAGCCAGTTTGTGCGCACTGAAAGAACTCGAACTAATGACCATTGAAAAGCAAACTCAAAGTCTGACCAATTGAACAATTTCTCAGAATTACGTAACTTTTATCTTATATGATATATTAGAAGAATTTTAATTAAAACTTGCATGTAAAAATTAGAAAAATTGTTATTCCTTACTTGCATAAACTAATGTACAGCTCTACATAATAGACTCTTCCGCTATCAAAGAGCTTTTATTTTATGTTACAAGAATTTTAATTAAAACTTACTTCTAAATTAGATTTATTATTATTATTCTAAAAGCTTAATGGCTCTTTATCAAACTCCGTTCTTATCACAACAAGCAAGCACTTCAATTAAAATTCATTTTTAAAAACGACCTACAAAGAAAAAATAATTAATTTGCTTATGAAGTTACAAAACAATCTATAAATAGACATTATTCTAACCATTAATATATAACCACTATGAATGTAACCATAAGATAAAGAACTCATGTTTTACAATTGCAAATACTCTAATTATATCCACATTTACTATTAGATAATGCTCGACATGTAACAAATTCACACAAAAAAAAAGACTTATCGATATGAAACTCAAAAGTAGAACTATGTCCATTTGGCATAACGGTCGTGAATAGAATTTTTATATATTTAATTGACTAATATTAATTATTTCATATATAGTCAAAAATACGAAACTCATAAGTAAACAATAGAGTATTTCAAACGAATAAAAAAGATACTCTTCGCTCTAATGCTTTTGGATCACAAACTACCAACTCTTTTACTCTTCACCCTAATGCTTTTGTATCACTAACTACCAACACTTTACTAAAACTTAATTTTAAAGTTGATTCGTCTCTGCTCAATATGTTTTGAATTCGAAAAACAAAAGTTGCACAAATATGCAAATTATGAGACTCAAAATAGACGATTAACATTTCAAAGAAATGAAAAACTTAATATTCATATTGACTTATTAAGATACAAATTCACAAAACAAACATTGCACAAATAGCCAAAATAATAGACCAAAAAGGTAGATGATTGAATATTTCAAACAAATGAAAAAGAAAGTTAACTTCGAAGTTAATCATACTCTGTACTTTTAAGTGTTTTCTTATCACTAACTACCAACACTTTAATAAAACTTTTAACTTTAAAGTTGACTTGTAAGATAAAATGCTCAATATGTTATGAGTTCAAATATGCAAATTATGAGACTAAAAAATAGATGATTTGAGTATTTTAAGGAAATGGAAAACTTCAGCTTTCAAAATGACTTATGAAGATATAAATTCACAAGACAAACATTGCACAATAGCCATATTAGACTAAAAAAAGTAGATTTAATAATTCAAGCNTCACTAACTACTAGCACTTAGAAAATTTAGATTTCAAATTGACTTGTAAAAGATATAAATTCACAAAACTAACGCTATGCAAATATCCAAAATATTAGATGAAAAAAGGTAGATAATTGAATATTTCAAACGAATGAAAAAGAAAGTTGAGTTCGAAATTAACCATACTCTGTACTCTAGTGCTTTCTTATCACTAACTACTAGGACTTAAAAAACTTAGCTTTAAAATAGACTCATAAAGATATGAATTCATATAACAAACATAGAACAAAAAATAGATAATTGCCTATTTCAAAAGATTGAAAAAAAAAAATTAGAATTCGAAGTTAACCATATTCTACACCCTAGTGCTTTCTTATATCTACTAGCACTTATAAAAAACACTTAAATCGACTTATAATGATATAAATTAACAAAACAAATGTTGCACAAGTGGCCAAAATATGAAACTCGGAACGTAGATGGTTTTGAATATTTCAAATGAAGCTGAGTTCAAACAATACTTAACTCTTAATGCTTTCTTATTACTAATTACCAGCACTTTGCTTAAAAGCAACATTCGAAGATAGATTGTAGTTAATAAATTATTATATTCGTAAAATACGAACGATGAAATATGAGATTCAAAAGTAGTCGTTAGATTATTTCAAACGAGTGGAAAAGAAAGTCGAGTTCAAAGTTTGTTCTGTACGTGGATAAATGTCCTATTCTTTGTAACTGCACTCTCCTACTTTCTCTCTCTTCTATGAAGAAATATTCTGCTCAGTTTGTCTCGCCGTCCACCGCTTCACAAGATCTTGACCAAAAACAATTAGGTGAGTCTGATTGTAAATGCTCTCCCAAATTCCATAAAATTTGCATTTTTCAACAATCGGCTTTCAAAATCCGAAATATATTCTGTAACAGATCAGTGCGAGGATGATGTTATTTTCTGTTTCTCTATTGCAAATTTTATAATTACAGTTTTATATTCACCAAATTTAAGAATCTTCGCTCTACCATGAGAAAGAACCGGATTTTTTCAAGAGATCTGTTGATTGGAGCTGCTTGTTATGAATTTTAGGAAACGCTGGTTGAATATAATTGTTTGCCTATTTTGCTTTTATAATTTTACTGTTATTTTTCCCAGTTCCTGAGGTTTATGTTTGTGATGAATATTTTCTCGTTTTTATCTGGCAGAATCTGTCAGTAATCAGAGTTGACAGTGAAGAAAAATTGCTGAAAATTGATTCTCCTGTGCTATGAATTACTGAGGGCTGAAAAAGTGGAGTTGGCGTCTCAACTCAATTCTCTAACAATTACTCAACAGAAATAGCTAAAAAGAAAAGGGGAAATAAGAAAGATACGATTTTTACCCAACACTCCAGGATGGATGAAAAGCAAAAAGGCTTGGTCTCGGAATTGGAAGACTTCCAGACGGGTTGTTCTTGGGTTCCCCTGACCCCGGCAAAGGCAGGGCCAACAAAACCGCAGCCGATCTGCACAGAATGGCAAGATAATCAGGCGTTTCATACCAATGGGCTAGAATCAGAAAAATTCTTGCAGGTAAATCAGATAGGCCAGGCAGAAACTGGTCCAAAGAGAGCATCAGAGAAGTTCCTGCAAGAAAATCCAGCTGCATGTTGGGACTCGGCAAATGCTCTTAACATACACGGGAGTTTTAACACTAGGGAAACAGATATAGCCGAAAAATCCCAAGTTAATGGTGATGATTTGTGCAGGTACAATTTTTCTGTAATTGACGAAGAGATGCGGAGCAGCGTGTCTTTCAGAGAACTTTTGGCTCTGGCAGATGCAGCTAGCGTCAATGCAAGTGCACAGACTGCTTTTAATGCAACAAGCAGCTCTTTTGCACCAAATTTTCATACTAACATTGACAGTAGACAGTGTACAATAACGACTGAAAACTCTTCACTCGTGAATCTAGAAGCTTCCCTTGGAATAAACTTTCCGGATGAATGCAACAGCATACAGAATATTCCCAATGGTGAGCGTCCTTAATCTAGCTTCTCTTCATAGATCTGATTTTGTGCCGTGTTTTCAATTATTACTGTGCTGCTGAATGACATTATGAACCATAGGATATACAATAACTGATATAACTTCAAGGTGGGAAACTTACATACGACTTTCTCCTCAAATTGGAATAAAAATATTGATTGTGCATGAGGCAAGATTTATCTCTATCTCTATGAATGTTGCTATTCCCAATGCCCATAGAATGAGGAACCCAACAATATTTGCCTGCAATATAATAACTGCATAGAAAGATGAAGCAATTAGGTGAAATATCAAAATCGGAATGAAGCACAAGAAACGGGAACAGAATTTGTGAAATAAACAAGTATCTGCTTCAAGTGAAGTTCGGATTTGCGATGATTTCATCAGAAAAACACAGAATTAAAATCTTAAATAACCTATCTACTTTTAGGCTATGAAATCTTGGTTAAGAAATAAAGCATGTAGATTTGAATATATCCTCACGAAAAACTCAAGAATAGCTTTGCTTTGATACTTGCAAATGGTTTCTCTTTTTCCTAGCACTAATACGAATTCAAACTTGTATATCCTACAGATGGAAGTTGTATCCGTTCCAGGCTCTTCTTTGACCTCAATTTCCCATCTAGGACGGCAGATGCAACCTTTAGCGAGGTGGTTTCATCCCAGTTTGCACCTATAACGCCAGAGAAAACCACAAAAACCGATGAAAGACAGGGGTTTGTCATGCCAAATTTAAACACAGATGAGATGCTTGGCAAAAAAGACGTGCAGCAGAAGGAAATTGCCATCAAGAGGATCGGATTAGGGGGATTCCTCCAAATGAAGGAACATTCTCAATTGGTTGTTGATCATGTATGTGAAACAATGTCCACACAGTTGGAGGAGAATCACAAGCCTGACAAGGGAGGCACTGAGGACATTGACTTGAGCAAAACGCCACAGCAGAAACCAAGAAGAAAAAAGCACAGGCCCAAAGTGATAATAGAATGCCAATCTCAAATAACTCCTAAACGAAGTGTCAGAAGGCCTTCTGATCCCCAGGAACCAACAAAAGTAAAGAGGAAGTATGTTCGGAGAGGAGGACTTCATAATAGCACAACGGCCACTCCCCTCGAGAGGGAAATAAATGAAAGCAATACAAACACAAATGCCCCAAGTTCGAAGGAAGCCAAGACCCGTAAGAGAAAGTATGTCAGAAGAAAAGGAGTTGATAAACCTGCAGCTACTACCCCAGACCAGGAAACTTGTGAAACAGATCCACAAATGGTTCAGCACACAAAAAATACCTGCAGGAGATCTCTGAAGTTTGACGTTGAAGGCCAAGGGAGTGATGAAAGCTCATTGCACCACCATCCATCTCCGAATTTTGACATGGAATCACAAGCACAGAACTTCAATGCTAAAGATCAATCAGGATCAACCATTCAGTGCATACAGGGGAGGGAAGCCTCGGTGAAGAAGACTGAAGTGAACATTGCGTATGATCTTACATGCTCTACAAAGCAAGTAATGGAAGGTTACCTCTCAAAACCTGTAGGACATTCCTCTTGCCCCTCACCTCACTCTAAGACAGATACACTACATGATAAATCTACACTTACGGATCAAAAAGTATGTACAAGAGGAAAATGTCAAATTATATTCTCAGATTTCACTCACGATGAAGAAGGAAATAATGTACAGTTGATCATGAATTCTGAAGCTCAGTCAATACAGAAGAGCCCAAGTAATTCTGACAGCAGCAGCACAGCATGCTTGATGCAGGAAAGACAAGAAAGAGGAATAAAAAGACAACATTTGGGTACAACTTTTGAATCAGAATTTTGTGGGTCAAATTCAACTGGGACTTTACACAATTCTTTGCAGGCCTACGGTGCTATATTTTCACAATACACAGATAACAATTATTGCAATCCTGGCATGCATTTTCCTGCAATATACAGCACAAAGAGAATTGAGAAAGGACACAATTCAGCGATTTCCAGCATGCACTCCACAGTTATTGCCTCAGAAAATCTTGTGATTGCAGCAGCTGATGGTAATCAGAATGAACAAAAAAAAATAAAATTTCGGGCAGCTATGGGACCTACAGAGAGGTTGGAAAAGAAGAGATCCAAAGAACCTGCTCCAGTATGGAACTCAGCTCCGCCCGTTGAAATTCGTGGAAAATTGCCAGCTTCTGCAGACAGTGGAGCAACAACATCAAAAACTGCACAAGGATTTGAAATTCTACAACCACCACATAAAAAGAGATCCAAAGGCCCTACTCAAGATCCAAAAGCCCCAACTGCTGATACCAGAAAAACGATGATGACAAAGAAGCGACCAAAGAAAACCTTACTTGTCAACTCAACAGTGCAAAACATACATAGTGACCACCAATTCGTTGCCAGATCAATGGGTAATCAATTGACATATATGATTGCTGTTTTTCAGAAACTATCCTTTCTGATGCACTTGTGACATTTAATGCAGGCCCTCCACTGGCTATAACATGGATATGCAAGTCTCCAGTTGATGCAATCATTGAGCAATTTAATCAACTTGATTTAAATGCAAAGAGCAGCCAAAAACATAATGCATTTATCGCCTGCCGTACGAATTACCAAGAGCAACATGCCCTTGTTCCATATCAAAGAAATGGAGCTCTTATCCCTTTTAATAGCTCATTTGATCAGGTTAAAAAAAGTCGCCCACGGCCTAAAGTTGACCTTGATGATGAGACAAGTAGAGTGTGGAAACTTCTGTTAGAGAATATAAACAGTGAAGGAATTGACGGCACAGATGAAGAAAAGGAAAAATGGTGGGAAGAAGAAAGAAGAGTGTTCCGTGGAAGAGCAGATTCATTTATTGCACGCATGCATCTTGTCCAAGGTATTCATGCACAGATATCAAATTTGCCAACTGGTTGTCTAATTAATAAATTTCAGTTGGAAATATGGTTTATCTTCCCCAAAGTATTCTTTCAGATAAAAATATAAGTGCTATTAATGATATTGCTAAACTGACCAGAGGAGGGTTGGAAAAAGTCAACTATTGAACGAACGTGCATTGATTATCCAGAATCACGAGGAAAGGAGATCCGTTGCCTATTACGCAATCAACGTGCAAAGTATCACTGATTAAACACCAAGCTATCAACAGATACACGTGAATGTATATATGTTGTGTTTTATGTATGAAACAGAGTAATATAAGCACATTGCACCTGCTTAATATGGTCTTGTGCTGCATCTAGCAAATAAAATACTTTTATATTTTATTTATTGAGTCTGTTCTAACTTTTTGTATGAAACACATGCCTATTTATTATCTCACAGGGGACAGGCGGTTTTCTCCATGGAAAGGATCAGTTTTAGACTCTGTTGTTGGTGTTTTTCTCACTCAGAATGTTTCGGATCACCTTTCTAGGTTTGCTGAACCTCTAACCTTTTACAGAATAGTAACACTTAAACTTCTACAGAGTTCAGCTAATCCCAAGGAAAATCACTTTAATATGCTTATCCACTCTTGCAGCTCTGCCTTCATGTCACTTGCTGCCCGATTCCCGTTCAAATCAGAAAGCAGCCAAGGACAATCTTGTCAAGAGAACGTGAAAATCACAGTCAAAGAACCTGAAGGGCATGGTCTGGATACAGACGATACATTTGGATGGAATGAAGGGTTAAATAAGCCAACTTGCAGTGAAGATTCTAAGATGATTCTGGAATCTGATTACAATGACCTTAGAGAAGTTTACAGTGTCCAGTCCCCTGGAGATAGCTTTATTGGCACCATACCAAAAGATAACTTAAGTCGTCAATTGTCAGCTGTCTCTAAAAATTGTCCAGATACATCCCGTGAATCTGCAGTGAACAAGTCAATAGGTTTTATTGGCGATGAAAGAGACTTGGATGATACACTTTCTTCTCAGAATTCTGTGACTTACTCTCGGAACTCTGCAGATTCTGTAATTGCTCAAACTGCGGAAAGAACTGAATCTTGCTCACCCAGAACCTTAGAAGCAGAATCTTGCACTGCCTATCGAAAGCTGTCACAGATGTCACAAAGCATAATAAATGTTCACAATCAAGGGAATCGAAAAAAATTGTGTGAGGATGGGCAACTCGAACCAGAAGGTATGGCTCCCGATTCACAAAATCAAAACGAGAACCAGTCAGATATTACCTGTGGCGAGCCTGCTTTGCATCTGGCACCCAGTTCAGGAGCACAAGTAGCAGAACACTTTGATGTACTTCAAAAGAATGGCAAAGGCTCGAATGATACCATTGGAAAAGAACTTTGTGACAATGAACTAAGTGGGTTGTCCGCAGAATCTGCAACCCAAGCTACAATTCAGAAGTTCTTGGCTATAAGCCGTGAAATACCAAAATTCAGCAGTGAAAAAGTTTGCTCAAGCAACAAACATCCAATTGACGTTTACAAAAAGATAACTGAAAACCCTACAGGCAAACTGGAGTCACAGTTTCCCCGTCAAGAAAATAACTATAAAATGCAGGAAGTATCAAACATCCCAATGTTTCCACAAAAATTGACAGATATCACAGGTAGTAGCAACATTGATAATTTAAGAATTCCTGAGCACAAGGAGATTGGCTCAAATTTGAAAGATCCTGGTAAAACAGCTAGACAACCTAAAGCAAATGGGGGGAGAATTAGAAAAGAGAAACAGAAGCCAGTCAATTGGGATTGCTTGAGGAAACAGGCAGAAGAAGATGGCAGAAGAAGAGAAAGAACTGCCAACACGATGGATTCAGTAGGGTGGGAGGCAGTACGACGTGCGAATGTTAGTGAGATTGCCGAGACCATCAAAGAAAGGGGAATGAACAATGTTCTGGCGGAGAGAATCCAGGTTTAGTTCTTAACAGAGAATCTATTCGTTCAAATATTTAATAACTTAGTTGGCACATAATTCTCAAACATCCAGCAACCCATTTAACAGTTGATAACCATTTGGAAAACTTATGCAGGAATTCCTCAATCGCCTCGTTAGAGACCATGGAAGCATTGATCTGGAATGGCTAAGGGACGTTCCACCAGACAAAGCGAAGTAAGCTTGCTGGATTTTCCCGAATGCTTTTCACATGGTCAAAGAACATTGCGCACTTACAACTTTTTATACTTTTCAGAGAGTATCTGTTGAGCGTTAGGGGTTTGGGTTTGAAGAGCGTGGAGTGCGTACGGCTTTTGACACTGCATCACCTTGCTTTTCCAGTAAGATTTAAGCTCGATTACAGATCCTTCAATCGATACAAAAAAGAACTTCACTAACTTAATTTTATTTTCTCTGACTTCTGAAAGGTTGACACAAATGTTGGGCGTATAGCCGTACGGTTGGGATGGGTACCTCTTCAACCATTGCCTGAGTCACTTCAGTTGCATCTTCTAGAACTGTGAGTATTCATGCCTCATCAGAATTTTTTTCATGCTATCATATCATGAAGAGATAATAACTCATGCTGCTGTCCTTGCATAGGTACCCAATATTGGAATCTATTCAGAAATATCTGTGGCCAAGACTCTGCAAGCTTGATCAAAGAACACTGTAATCATAGTTTTTCTACTAATCTATACTTTCTAATCAATCATAAATAATTGATACTTGAAATGAAGTGCCATTCAGTGGTTTAAGATGTTAATTTATTACAGGTATGAGCTCCATTACCAGATGATTACTTTTGGAAAGGTATGCCACGTTCACTGAAAGGTGTCGTCTATATACCGAAAACATTAAACACATCTGAAGACATAAGCCAAAGGCAACCTCTTCTATCTTTTCAGGTGTTTTGTACTAAGAGCAAACCAAATTGCAATGCTTGTCCACTGAGAGGGGAATGCAGACATTTCGCTAGTGCATTTGCCAGGTCTATGCATTCAATTTTTATAGCAATTGAGCAACTGGATTTCATTCTCCATTTTTTCCCATTATTTTGGTGCAAGATTTGATCTTTTAGGCCATTGCTGCATTTCTCAATAGAATAACAGGTTAATAAAAACCAATTAGAAACATTAGGAGGGGTAAAGAACATTATTCCACACATCTATATGTCGCCTATAGACAATATACATGAGAAAAATAAATATGTGAAGAAAACTGCAACACCCAAAGAATTCCATATAAGATCCAAAAAAACAACTCCATCCAATTAGATTTAGCAAGTGCAACACCAGACTATGAAGTTTGGAAGCTACATTAGAATTGAGTTAAGATGATATACTTCAAAAATCCCATATGAGCAATGATGAAACCATGTAAATCATATTTTCATATAACTAATTCCCATGAATGTGCATGCAGTGCGAGGCTTGCTCTCCCGGGAACTGAAGATAAAAGCATTGTGAATGCAATAAAAAATAATGCAGCTTATCAGAATCCAGTGAAAATTATCGATCCTTTGCAGTTACGCTTACCTCAAGCTTATCAATCGGAAACACACACTGAAGCCAGCAACTCCGAACCCATTATTGAAGTTCCAGCTACACCAGAGCCTATTGTTGAAGTGCCAGCAACTCCAGAAACAGATCAAACACAAGTTCCAGAATGTGACATTGAGGACAACGATCTCGAAGATCCTGATGATATTCCTACCATTCAACTTAATATGGAACAGTTCACTCACAATTTGCAGTCAATTTTGCAAACACAGATGGAACTACGAGATGGTAAGGGTGACATGTCAAAGGCCCTAGTAGCTTTAACTCCAGAAGCAGCTTCAATCCCTATGCCTAAACTTAAGAATGTGAGCAGACTGAGAACAGAGCATCAAGTGTAAGCAAAAGCTTCTGCTATAAATTGTGATTAATGTGCTACTCCATAGGAACAAGTAGACATATTTGATTGGTGTATGCCTACTGTTCATGAACTTTTTGAGAGATGGAAGGCAAGATACTAGTAATAAATCATAAAACTAAATATAATTACACCAATTATTCCTCGTGATAACACATTTGATCATTTCTCAAGGGATATCATTTTAATATTTTCTCCTTCTACAGCTATCAACTTCCAGATTCACATCCTCTGCTACATAGGGTAAGCAACGCTATCTTAGCTTTCGTTCACTATAAAATTTCATCCACGTGTAAAAGCTAATTTTCCTTGATGCCCCTATTTTCTTAATTTGCAGATGGATAAAAGAGAACCAGATGATCCCAGCTCGTACTTACTTGCAATATGGACTCCAGGTAACGAAGCAAGCACACTTCTTGGAGTGTAGAGAATGTAATTTCAGAAGACGAAGCAAATTGCACAATTAATCACTAATAATTGAACTTAGCACTAACTGAGTCTACAACATGTGTTAATGCTCCTTACCAGGCGAAACTGCAGACTCTATTCGGCCACCAGAAAGATGCATCTCCCAAGAATCTGGAAATCTGTGCACCAATGAAACATGTTTTTCATGCAACGGTATACGCGAAGGGAACTCCCAAACTGTTAGAGGCACACTTCTGGTAAGGAAAGACTGTAAAAAAAATTTACTGAACTGGTACCCGTAAAAAAGTAGGCACCAAAAAAGAACTTTTACAAGAGAATTCCTATCGTAATCGATCTAATTAGTATGACCAATAATGCAGATACCCTGCAGAACAGCTATGCGAGGAAGCTTTCCACTCAATGGTACCTATTTCCAAGTTAATGAGGTAAGATCAGATAAAGTCCGTGTAAATCAAAGTACTCGTCTTCTGAAATGGATTAGAGAGTAAAGTTTGTTAGTTTACAGGTGTTTGCTGACCATGAATCTAGTCTGAACCCTATCCATGTTCCAAGAGACTGGTTATGGGATTTGCCACGAAGAACTGTGTATTTTGGAACGTCCATACCCACAATATTTAAAGGTAAAAGGGCTATAAAGAAATGGGTTGGCTTACGTGATAGATGTCTCCCAGAAAACCTGACATTACATTTTCTCTATATTTCTATCAGGGCTATCAACAGAAGATATTCAGTTTTGTTTTTGGAAAGGTATGTTATGTCCTAACCACCTTCAAAAGTATATAATGCACTATATCATGACCTGTCTCCTTCACTCCCTTCAAATCCCATCATCAAAAAGAGGGGGGAATTGGCTATCTCACAATCCATTTCCCTCCCCTATTTTTTCTGCTTTTCCATAATTTTTACTAGCATTGCATGATAGTTCCCATTTCCAGCAATGGCTGGCGAGAAGCCTCAAATCTCTGCCATCCAGACTTCCCTGCATTAATGTCTACCCAAATTGCATAATTTTCTTCATAAACTCTTATGTGTGTTTGTGTGCTCGTGCGCACGTGTTTTATTCTCCATTTTCTTTTTTTTGATAAGTAATCAGTTTTATTCTCCATTTTCTATCCATCACTTCTTCATGTCACACTATTTACTATTGGAGTAATTTCTCTACACAACTCATACCTGAAACTTGCATGTGCTCCATAAAAGAGATTATTTATGTCATTTCATATTTTTGTCCACGGACATGATCAATTGATTCTTTACTCTAGATTTCTAATGTCAATAGATACACAGCTAGATCACACACAAATATTCAAGTTATACCTTGATTCTTGTTAAATTTAAGCAATTACATACCGGAATAGGTATTTCTCAATCTATTCTCAACCTAGCCAAAATAAATAAATAAATAATAGTGTTGGGTATGAAGGACTTGAGGATGAAAGTTTTATGCCGTTCACCTCAAGCAAGAACCATGGCAATCATCCATGTACTCAACATCTTACCCAAAAAATCTAATGGTTAATCTCCGGTCCTAAAGATGGTTTTTTTTTTTTTTTTTAATCAAATTCTAGCAGCAGCATCTACGTCCAGTACTACAGGATCACTATATATTCACAATCTCACTGTAATGTCCTAAAACCTTCTGCACCTGCATGATAATCTCCTCTCATAATTAGTTGCCATGCTTTCCAGGCTTCGTCTGTGTAAGGGGATTCGACTGGAAGACACGTGCACCACGTCCCCTCATTGCAAGACTGCACTTCCCAGCCAGCAAGGTAACTAAGGTAAAGTGAAGGACAGGTGAGAATTAGGTATCAATCCATTCACTGTGGCTAACAGTAGGATTATGTAGAAACAGCATCAGAAGGCATGGCAATCAGAACATAATTCTTCGCAGTGCAAAAGGAAATGAAATCAGACATTTGTATATATTGAAATGGAGGGAAATCGATACCTTGTAGAATGAAATCATAATAGTTCTGCTCAAAGAAGAAATGTAACGTTGCTGTTGCAGTAGAGGCTGAAATAGAACGATAGGCCTTTCTTCTAATTTATCAACTTTCCTGAAGCTTTTTTGGTTATTTATTTCAAATCCTGGAGTCTCTAAGAGCGAATGGGGAAGAAAAGTAATACTTGAAGGCACTATGCCCGGCCCTTATGGCACGGCTAATCATAAAAAAATATTTATAAGTGACTTTTTTCTATAACGATAAATTAGTTAAACGTGTTTGAAAATAAAAATTTACTTAAGCTTAGGCAAAACACCATGGTCGTGAGAATCATAATGTATTACCTTTGATCCTTGATGAAGTTAAAAGAGATTCAAATGAGTTCTCCTTTGGATCCTAGATGAAGTTAAAGAGGTTCGAGTCAGCTCTTCAATAGGAACGCAGCAGTCACTGTGTTGATGAAGTATATTGGCCAGTTCTCAGCCTATTACAGATAACATTATCAGCTCACAAACAAATCAACGTTACACGAATCAAGAATGTACCACAAATCGCCCTAACAAGGGAAAATAAAAGGCAGTACAACACACACAACTTTTGATGCCCGTTCATCTCAGTCAGATTTCATAAGAAAACTGATACTTGCTGAATATCCATAACTGTGATGTCGTCGTAGCAGCGCTCTGCTAAATTTGTCATGGTTACAATTGCTCGTGCATTCATGAGCTAACATGTGACTGCATATCGTAGTTGAGAATTGTATTATTCCCTTTCCGGTTTGATCAAGACACGATTCATTTGTAACCTTGACATACAGAACAAAGGATTGAATTCCAAGCGACAATTAACCAAGTTGAATCAATTCCCCAGGGATTAAGATTACAAAAATCAAGAACAGCACTTATCAAGTCGTATTCAATAATTAAATTTCAAAAACAGACTAATCACCAATGAAATCGCCAAATTGATAGCAAGAAACATCTTGTATTGTTTTTGCCTGTAAATCGTAATCAAATCAATAAGGATGGGAGGTATGACTACTGTACAGGGTTGGATATTGGTATGATTGAGTTCTGGATCATCGAAGAATCAATTAAATGTTATAGCTTGAACTAAATACTGAATCTTCAGAAAAGAAAACGTATGCAATCGCAAATTTTCAATTTCAACACCCCAATTCCACGGAAGGTGTACTATCAACATGAAAACATAGCACATATTCAGATTATAAATTGTCCTATCGACCTTGCAACATGATATTTTCTTCATCATTTTTATCGGTTTAAAGCAATAAAATAAAGGTTGTACGCTCATATTGTAACAAGTATATACGTGATAAACTTCCTCGACGCCTATCCAATAAATAAAACCAAACGAGATTAAAAAAAAAACATAGTAATATTGAGAAGTAATTCATGAATTAATGGAAATATAGATATAGATTAAGTGTATAGACACGAGGGATTTTACCTCTGAATGTGCAGAAAATCTACTGCGCAGAGAAGATGTAAAGAGAGTAGGGATTGTGCACGGAGACGTTTTGGAAATTTTTGCCGCCTTACCTCTTTAAGAATCCCTCCATTTTTTTTATTTCGTTTTCACGCGCTACGCCGCGAGTAGGAATAGGGTGCTATTGATAAAATCAAAAGGGTTTTTAGGTCAATCGGTTCATTCAATCCTCGTGGTCGGATTTTACAATTTGGGTTGGACTCTTTGTTCTTGTTTTGAATACTAGTTTTAGCTCGTGCATCGCACGGACTGTGTTATTTTGAAGGTAATGTTAGTGTGTTAAGGGGGTGTGTAGTAGAGATTAAAATCAGATTAAAATTGAAAATATAGCCGTTATTGTTGACTTTTATTAGACGGGTGGGACCCAATAACGGTTATATTTTCAATTTTAATTGGATTTTAAGCCGTACCAAACAAACTTTAAATATGTAAAGTTATGTTAAAT